>JASDQU010104847.1:10575-25860 GCA_032191745.1 Picea mariana | reverse complement strand
TATATATATATATATATATATTCTATTTCTTATGGGTGTGAACGAAATTTGCGAGCCGAAAAACACCCTACAAATTGGACGATGGTTTACATTTGGACCACATATAATCTATTAAGATATTTTAATATGAATACTATTCGAATAAATATAAACAAATTATCTTTAAACTTGAATCTGACTTTGTCGACCTCCAAGTATATTACATAGCTGAGACTAAATGTTTGTTTCTCCCTTTCTTTTCCCTCCTCTATACTTACTCGTTTTTCCCTTATATTCTTCCCATCTATTATCCCTTTTTGTTTCTATACTTAGTCACATTTCTATGATCACAGATTCTCGGGTTGGAGGACTGGAAGATGCTCATCTTCATTTATATCTCCACATCATGAGTCCGACCGACCTCCATCCCTTTCAATACTTATCCAATTATCTTACCACCGGTTCTCGGGTTAGCGCTATCGAACTCTTTTGCTTCCTGTTCCGTCATATACATCTTGCACCCAAAACTTCTGTGATTTGCAATTCGGCCCTAGACTCCTCCAACTTGCAAGCTTCACTATACCTGGGTTCACAAAAGTTTCAAACCATTTATCGTTCTCTTCCATCCCCGCCTCATTCGCACCCTTCCCAATGCATATTCATTATGTTTTTACTAGTGGTAACTCACTAGAGGTTCGAAAATATTGGCATTAATAAATGAACAATAGATGTTGTTCTGTGAGATACTTACCCCTTTTTCCCTTTTCTTGTTCCCCTCTATTATCCCTTTCTGTTTTTACACTTAGTCACCTTTCTATGATCACGAGTTCTCGGGTTGGCGGACTAACAGATCTTCAACTCCATCTATATCCTCACATCATGAGTCCAACCGAACATCGTTCCTTTCCATACTTAGCCAATTTTATGGCCGCGGTTTCCAGGATTGGTGCTATCGAAATCTCCTGCCGCTTGTTCTGTGATATACATCTTGCACCCAAAACTTCTGTGATCTACAATTCCACCCCAGAATCATCGAACTCGCAAGCTTCACTCTACTTGGGTTCACAAAAGTTTCAAAGAATCTATCGATGCCTTCCATCCCCACCACCTTCGCACCCTTCCCAATGCACATTAATTATGGTTTTACTAGTGACAAATCAACACACTGGTACCAAAATAATTGGAATTAACAAGCAAAAACCTCGAGGACATCTCCCATTAACACGCATTAAACTACCATTTACAACACACCTACAGACCGTCGTTCCTTTCCATACTTACCCAATTTTTTCCCCGTGTTCTGTGATATACATCTTGCACCCAAAAATTATGGATATACAATTCCAGCCCGGGCTCCTCCAACTCGCTAGCTTCAGTCTACCCGGGTTCACAAAAAGTTTCAAAGAATTTATTGCTCCCTTCCATCCCCACCACATTTGCACCCTTCCCAATGTACATTAATTATTCCAGCCTCTATATTGCACTTCCATTGTTTCGTAACCTACAAATAGCACCTGGACCTCCGCAATATAAAAATTGACTGTCGGACTCCCACATCATCCCCTCTTCCATGTTACACATTCTGCACTCAAAAGTTCCAAGCCATACAATTTGACCGTCGAGGCCTCACTTCTTCTGGGGAACCCTTGTCACCCTATTTTGGATCCTCAGGTTGGCGGGTTCACAAAATCTCCAATTCCTAGTCATTGTTTCCTGTTCCCGCCACCTACGTACTTCTTTCCAAATATGCAACAAAAAAGGTTTAATTCTAACAGTTCATCATGCAACAACCGTAAACATTGTCATTAATAAGAAAAAGGATCGAGGAGACAGTCACACTGACTATCCCTACACAACTTGTCCAGAAACACACAAAAAATATCTTTCCAGGTAATGAGATATCTATTACAAATTTCAATATATTAGCGAAAACGAGTCCGGCCTATCATTTCCCTATTCCATACTTAGAAATTTTTTCGATTACGGGTTCTTGGACCAGCAGGCTCAATATTGTGTTTCCAATGTTCTACGACTTGCAAACAATACCCAGATTTCCGCGATATACAATTTGTCCGCTGGACTGCCCCATCATGCCCTCTTTTGTGTTACACGTTTTGTGGTCAACACTTCTAAGACATACAAGTTGACCCTGGGGCCCTCACCTCTACTGGTTATACCTTGTAACCTTATTTTGAAATCGGGTCGACCACTTTCGATAATTATCCACTCCTTAATTGTTGTTCCTTGTCCATTCAATGATTTACAAATTGACTGCCAGAGTCCCACATCATCCCCTCTTCTGTGTTACACATTTTTCACTCAAAATTTATGAGACATACAATTTGACTGTCGGGGCGTCACGTCTCCTGGGGAACCCTTTTCACCCTAGTTTGAATACCATCCAATCACTTTCCATACTTTCCCATTTCTTGGAATCTCTTTCGCGTATCCTCGGGTTGGCGGGTTCACGAAATCTCCAATTCCTAGTCATTGTTTCTTGTGCCTGCCACCTTCACACTTCTTTCAAAGTATGCAACGAACAAGGTTTAATGCAGTTCATCATGAAACAACCGTACATATCATCATTAATAAGAAAAATTCTAGACGAGACAACCATATTGACTATCGCTACACAACTTTCCTAGAAACATGCAGAAAAGGTCTTGCTAGGTAATGGGATATCTATAAAAAATTTAAATATATTAGCAAAAACGAGTCTGACCTACCGTTTCCCTATTCCATACTTAGCCACTTTTTCGATTGTGGGTTCCTAGACAGGCGGCCTCATGATTGCGCTTCTAATGTTCTGTGGACTATAAACAATACCTAGAGTTCTGCGATATACAAATTGACCATTGGACTACCCCATCATGCTCTCTTCTGTGTTATGTGTTTTTCACTTAAAACTTCCGAGACATAAAATTTGACCGTTGGACCCTCACCTCTCCTGGTTATACCTTATAACCCTATTTTGAATCCTGACCAACCACTTTCGATAATTATCCATTCCTTAATTGCTCTTCCCCATCCCCGCCACCTTCGTACTTCTTTCTAAATATGCAATTAGTAAACTGTAATGCTAACAACTTGTCATGTAGGAACCGACAACATTGTCATTAATGAGTGAAAAGCTCGAGGAGCTCTCCCATTAATATGAATTAAACTAAGATCCACGGAGGGTTATATTATCCCTTCTGATTATTCATCTCAAACAACATGGAATGTCTTTCACGAGTCGTCGCGTTGGCGGGTTCATGAAATATCCAATCCTTAATTGCTCTTTGTCGTACTCGCCACCTTCGCACTTCTAAGTATGCAATTACTAGTCTTTAATGCTAACATCGCATCATGCAACAACCATCGAGATTGTCATTAATGAGCGAAAGGCTCAAGGAGATCTCCCATTCACACACATTGGACCAATATTTGCGGAGGTTTATATTATCCCTTCCAACTGTTCATTTCAAACATCGTCCGGAGAAAACGAATGTTCTCGTAAAATTATGGCAGCAAATCGACAACAGTTCTATGGAGATACAATGAATATATTTGGGCATGGGGATCAGAAACTTGAGTGGTCCAGGGCATACTCTTACTATTCATCTCGTTCCACCCAGAACAAAGTAATTTGGACCTCTGGAATCCCTCGTGCAGGCTACATCCCTGAAGTTTTTCACTGTAAGGAGGTGGTCTCTTTGTACGCCAAAAAATATATTTCAAGCCAAATAATTATTCCACTGCATGACCATTCTCTTGTTTCTTTGTCACCTTAGGTCTTCCACAAGATGTTAAGATTTCCAGAGCCAACATTGACCTTTAGAGAACAAGCTGATTCCAAGCAGTTCCTAAAAAAGAATGATAACGAGTTGGACCTCTTACCCGAGTTCCTGGAAGACCCGACAATAGTTCCTGGAGATATCACAAAGTTGCAAGTTAGTTCTTTTAGAAATCCATTCTGGGAAATTGTTTGGCTATTTACAAGAATAACGGGATAGGAATCCACAACAAGAATTCCCACATGGTTCTTTATATTTTGTATTTCACATTCAAGGAACAATCTATTTTTGATTGGGGGAAGCTAATTTCCATTGAAATTTGTTCCCAATTTTCACGATTCAAAGAAGAGAATAAATTTTATATGTCATCCTACTTGGTTTTCGTGATAGTGCATTGATGTCTGTTTCCAAAACTGTCTCTGTCCAAGAAGATAAACTATGAATTCGACCCAGTAACCTTCTGGTACCATGCCTTGTGGAGGGACAAGGCCTCCCATTGTTTTTATGAGGTTTTTAAGACTTTGTCTCAGTTTTCAAAGATTTATTGTTAGGAAAGGATGCTCCTCGGATGTCTGACCAGGAAACCAAGTTTTTGGATAGGAAGGGGACACTTGAAAAAATGGACAATTACAATGTAATAATGATTTTTGGCTCCAAGGAAAATCTTGCTTTCCTTCCATGTCACATCACGAACAAGATGTTTGTTACAGAAATAGCAAGGCAATACAACTACTGGTTGCATTTTTTGCATGACAAGAGAAAAAAATAGTCCATTCCTCTGCCTTGGAAAGCTAGGGACTTCGTGTTCAGGAACATCAACAAGATTGACGAATTCACAGGTCATTTCAACAACTTGAACCTAAGATATGCTGAAAGGATAAGAGGGTTCGACCCTAATGGGATTTTTCTAGAACATTTACTAGCAGTTGGCTTTAGCAACTCTTTTATCCATACATGCCTGAATGAAGACATAGAAAATGATGACAACACTCCTTCTCCTGACGATGGAAATGTATATACATTGAAAAGCACAACTGAATTGTACAAAAAACATGGAAAATGATCTGGTGAGAAGAGTTTCCAATCCTTGACTAACACTCCCAAGAGCACGACATCACGGAGCATCACTCCAACAGCCCACCCCAGTAAGAAAACAACCCAAATTTTTCAAATGGAAGAGGAGATAAGAACCCTCCTCGTGGAAAAATTGATAGTTCTCACAAGCTTCCCGTGACGAAGAAATGAAAAAACGTTGTAGGGCAAGCGAAAGAGCTCGAAATTGAAAGTCAGAACAAGCAACTTGAGACTACTATGGATAACATATTCTTCAAATTTGATCAGCCCATGGATGCAATGCACCATACTTCCACAATGGAAATAGTTGAGACCAACATTTTTTACGAAGATGAATCCTTTGTATTTCAGAGAGCTGTTTTTGACAACCAATCTAAAATGAAAAGAGAGATGTAACAAATAAGAAAGGGAAATCTCGTTCAAAGATTAACATTAGGAACATGCACCCGTCCCAAATCTCCCGAATTCACCGAGCAACCATAGATTCTCTTGATGATTCCATTGGAGGAATTGAAGTGGAGAATGCCAGACTGAACGATCGAATCAAGGAATTGGAGGAATATTTTATTCATACTTCATTGCTTGCCAGTCCTTAGCAAAAACCATGCCTTCCACTCCTACAACCAATTTAAAAGGATCCTCCAGCCTAATCACATCCTTTAGAGGCCATGTGGAGAAGAATATCAAGAAAATAATGGAGATAATTACTAAAGCCTAGGAAACATCACAAAATATAGCTTCATTTCAAACAAGGGCACATGATTTGCATGAACATTTGCAGGAGGATTTAAAAAATGAAGAACGTTTCTATCTAAAGATGGTGATCCCTTTTGGAAACCATGTCACCAACAAGTCATATATGAGAAGAAGACAAGAAGATATCCCCTCCCCAAACTGAATCACACAATTAAAATCATGTTGGAAAGAGAAAGTTAAGAATCTACATCTCATTGTCGAATCATGTGAACAAGCCATATCATAGAAAGAATTATTATTCAGAAACCTGACCGAAACAGAATTAGCCAGAAGTACCAACGAGGTTGAAGACCCAAACTTAATCCTCAACTCCTTGTCCTTAACCAAGCAAGCCTTCGATGAACAAGTTGATATTTTAAAGGGGTTGTCTTTAGAAAAAATTTCGACATCCTTGAATATGGTCAAGATGACATGGACAACTGGCTAGTGGACTATTCAACCCAGAATGAAGAAATTGAACAGGCTCTGCATAGTAAGTCTACCGATCTAAGGAAATTAGAAAACAATATTTTCAACATAAAAATCCGAGATGAAATCAACGTGGCCCCCATGAGAAGCTACATTGAAGAATGGCTCCAAAGGGGAATTGACAAGATCACCACGGAAGGGAAACAACTGGTTGGCACAATTCCAATGGCCATCGACGAGATTAATAAAAAGGCATCAACAAGAAAATAGCAAAGGGAGAAATAGATACCATCATAGTAAGTCTATACTGATCACATATTTCTTTCTTTATCAATCCAGTTATTCCACCTCTTTAAATAGAAATCTTTAACCAAAGACTGATAACTTCCAATTTCTTCTTTTCAGGTCTTCCTCTCTACCTTCGACCACTTCTTCTTTCTACATTCCTATTTCTTGTACTTATTTCTTTTATGGTCCGTGGGAGCCCCAATACCAGTCTATATCACAAACACATTTAAATTTCTAGAAATATGTAACATACATTATTAATTTTTGATAAATTTCAAAGAAAACTACTTCGGGAACAATATCGATGGTGCTTTGTGGGCTTGTTTTTGGAATGATAAATTAATTCTCTTTTTGCGTATCGATCATCTTCTTTTATTTTTATGTGCTGAGAATTTTTTATCTTCAACTATGTTGGATGTCAGGAAATTGTGTTTATTAAATTTGAGGAACCTTTATTTCAATAAAAAAAAAAATACTATCTTTTTTTATTGCTTCAAGTCATTATGACGAAAATTTTCTAAGTCCCATATTTGAACTATACACTCCCCAGGAAAAAATCTAAACATGAGTACTACATACATAAAAAACGCAGTAGGATTGACATCCTCGTTAGGTTTCCGTTTCGGTGCTAATAGATTAATCTGAAAGAATATCCGCATAAATAGAAACCTTCGAAATTTTGTTATCTTTGCCAAATATACCAGCTGACACTACATTGAAATGCCCAATTGGTGCTATACAAATATTCCCTCTTCATGGAGAGAAATTGCATATCAACTTCTGCAAATGTATAGAAAAAACTACTTTGACACTTGACACATTCCAACCTGACAAGGACTACGCTGCCATGCAACACTTGTTAAAAGTTGCATCCCCATTAAAAGTAAAAATAACAAGTACCAAATTAGTAATAGTTGATTTCCACCATCATTCTTGGGTTCACGTTGCCTCCCAATCCCAAACATAATGAAAAACATTATTAAAAATTATCATTTTATTTTATCATTTTGATGTACAATTTAAGATTACTACATTATTAAAAAATATCATTTTGATGTACAATTTAAGATTACTACATTATTAAAAATTATTATTTTATTTTATCATTTTGATGTATTACTAGCTAGGTCGACATTCCATTTTTTTGGTTAATGAAAGAAGTACTTTTTTGGGGGGGTTAATGAAAGAACTACTTTTAATGAATTTTTATTTTTAGTGAATCAAAAGAAAAATCATTAAAATTAACTTGATTTAATGTGTTTTTAGATAAAGTGTGTTTCTTTAGTATGCATTGTAATTATTTAATCCAACATTTATGATTATGTTTTTTTTTTCAAAAGGACTGGGGGGTGAGTGCACGAAGTTGGTGGACGAAAAAGTGGCAAGGGGGTCAGAAGGAATGCACACTCGCAGGAACGCGTGCACATTCTTAATCCTATATGTTTGTTAAGGCCTGAACCTCCAACAAGCTTACCACGTAGGTTCGTCAGCAAGAATGTGCGCGTGTTCCTATTGTGCCCTTGTTTAAGGACCACAAATTCATTTTGTGCTCATTTTCACACCACACCTCATGAATTTCCTACATTGAGCAAGAAAACAGGACAAGTAAAGAAGGAGCAAATCCTAGGATCTTTCCACCATGTCCATCTCAAGAAAGGTATGGTTGATTTTTTGTCATTTCCTTTCTCGGCTTTGCAAAAATACAAAAAAATTAGTCATAGGTTATGGATGTAAATCTCAATGGCATTGAAAACTTGTGGCAAGGTTCACTACACATAATTAATACTTGAATGCAAATCTCTCAACAATTCACCAATCTTGTATAGGTTTTTTTCAAGTTCATTGTAAAGATAACACAAGTTTTTTTTTTTTTTACCGAAAAATATGTTAATGATTTTGTCGGGATATAATGACATTGTTGTTTTTAATACCTTAGTCATAATTCCACTTATTAAATTGTAGCATATATTATAAAACGGAACCCAATGACAATGTAAACTGCCCACCAGCAGACAAAGGAGAGAAAAACCCCAACCCACCCCAACCACCCAATCTAAACACCGAAATTGGTGAGGGGTTGGCTACATTAAGAACACTTGTAGAAAAGTTAAGGCAAACCAAAGAACCAAGCATATTGTTCTTGGATAATTGTTTGTGTTGGGGTACATGCTCAACTACATACTTGGTGACATACTTATTTTCTCAGAAATACATGTATACACTTTTGCATGCACCATGCATGCATGCAAACACTTTTGCATGTGCCATGCATGCATCTTAGGAGCCGCATGTAGACACTTTTTCATGCACCATGCATGCATATTAGGAGCCGCATGCAGACACTCTTCCATGCACCGTGCATGCATCTAATGAGCCACATGTAGATACTCTTGCATGCAACATGCATGCATCTAAGGAGTCACATGCAGATACTCTTGCATGCAACATACATGCATCTAAAGAGCCACATGCAACATGCATACATCTTAGGACATTTTTCTCACTTGAGTTTAAATCACATATTTGACCTTTTTCTTATTATTAGCAACTTTTGACTTTAGTTAACTATTGCAAGTGGGAGAGGTTGTTTTTCTACTTGAGAATGCACATGGAAATCCCAACCTAGTGTGCATTACTCCTCATGTGGAGAGTCCTATATATTGTATTCATTATCAATGATTAATACATTGTGATTAGAGTTAGTTTCGTAGTCTCTTATGTGTGAAGATTGATTATATTTTTCTCTCTCCTCTCTCTCTTTTGCAATTAGCTAGTGTAGTATTTCCTTCTCACAATCAGGTCTTGGATTATGGTTTAATCCTACATGGTATCAGAGCCATTATTGTGAGGGAGTATTCATTTTTATTGCAAGTTTATAGATCAAATTGGATAGTCTACATAGAACTGTGGTTCAACCATCTTCTTCAGTGATCTTGAAACCCTTCAACTACTTTGAGTGGAAGCCCAAGATAGAGCTTCTACTTCACAACAAGGGTTTGTATAGGGTCACCATGGGAACAAAAGCTGAGCCTGATTCCACCGATGAGAAAATTGATTTTATCAGTAGACAAGACATGGCTCTCGGACTTATTTGCATGTCTATTTCTTCTAAACTACAATATCATGTATAGGAGGAATCACTCTCAACTCTGGATGGACTATGAACCAGATTGGACATTTTATTTAGGAATAAGGAATATTGTGAATTTTTCATGTAGAAGTTTGACAAGATAGAGCTAGCAAAAAATCCATTGGAAGATCAAGCCTCTTAGTTTGAAGAGCCTTCTACACAGGTATCTACAAAAATTTTTATTCCATTCCTTTGAGATGATGTCTACTCCATTTCAGATCTATTTTCTGAATCACATGTGGATGATATCATGCATGCATCTCAGGAGCCACATGGAAACACTTTTGCATGTGCCATGCATTCATCCCAGGAGCCACATGCAAAGACTCCCATGCATGCATCTCATGAGCGAAAAGGGGGTCATGCATTGCATATTCACTTCTCACACTTTCTGAGAAGAATTTACAAGAAAAAATTGGATATTTGAAATCCTCTCGGAAAAATGACCAATTTAAAAAAAAACATCGTCCAAAACAAAGTTCGGAAAGTGAATTTATTGACATTTTAAATTTATCAAATTTTCAGGTTTTTTCCAGGAAAAGCCGCACGATTTGCATAGTTTCACCTAAAATTTCCATGAATGAAGAGGATTTGGATATTCTTCTTTACAATAAGAGAAATTGGATATATGCAGACATCTCACTGGTGAAACTACTTCACAAGATCCGTACTTATATCTACATCTTCAACAAAATATTCACCGAGCATAAAATTGCACAATTGTGAGGTATCCGTGGAGTGAAGGACATGTTATGGGATAGCTACCTTTCCTTTTGATGCATTGTCCTTATTCATTCTTGTTAGTAGCATATTTTGAGGGGGGGGTTTGTTCCCACTAGATTTTCCCTCTTTACCTCACTTTTGTTCAGTTGTTATGCACCTATACTTATACATGAGTACCTACCATGGCTTTATATTGTTGGGACTCATTATTGTGAACACCTTGGTTGTGTTTCAGTGGGGGTGTTGGGGTACATGCTCAAGTACTACATACTCAGTGACATACTCATTTTCTCAGAATCACATGTAAACATTTTTGCATGCACCATTCATGCATGTAGACACTTTTGCATTCTCCATGCATGCATATTAGGATCCAAATGGAGACACTTTTGCATGCACCATGCATGTATCTTAAGAGCTGCATGTAGACACTCTTGCATGTACCATGCATGAATCTAATGAGACGCATGCAAATACTCTTGCATGCAACATGCTTATATCTAAGGATCCACATGCAAATACTCTTGCATGCAACATGCATGCATTTGAGGAGACACATGCAACATGCATGCATCTTAGGAGAGTTTTTATATTTTGGAATACATGATGACTGCACGTGGAGTTATCACTTGAATTTAAACCACATATTTGACATTTTTATTATTATTAGCAACTTTTGAATTTAGTTAACTGTTGCAAGTGGGAGAGGTTGCTTTTCTACTTGAGCATGCACATGGAAATCCCAACCTAGTGTGCATTACTTGTCATGTGGAGAGTCCTATATATTGTACTCATTATCAAGGATTAATGCATTGTTATTAGAGTTGGTTTCTTAGTCTCTCATGTGTGAAGATTGATTCTATTTTTCACTCTCTTCTCTCTCTCTTTTGCAATTAGTTAGTGTAGTATTTCCTTCTCACAATTAGGTCTTGAATTGGGGTTTAATCCTACACTTTGGATGTCATTGTGAGGTCCATTGCAAGTTACCAAGGGAAATTTACTTCTATTTCTGAGTATAAGGAAATAATGTTTGAGTACTACAACACTGTATTGGATAGAAACCAAGTCAAAGACTTGGGTATTTCAAAACAACAACTATTGCCTATTTTTAGGGATCCTCAAAATGGATAAGAACTACCTATTAAAAAAATGCATTTGTATTGACTGGTGTATTCATCCACAAATTAGTCAAAATTGGATGGATAGGTGGTAGATGGTATTTAATAAACCTCCCTGCAATAACAGGGAGGTGCCCTTATATTTTTTGAGAAAACTATGGGCTGAATTTATTTTGGGTTTGCATGTCAACTACTTTGACATGGGTGAGTTCCAGGGGGTGGGTCGAGGGTTCAAATAGGATCGAGACCATGCCAGTCATGATCCCATGTTAGGTCCTTGTCCCCCCAAGTGAATGCATGGCCCCCTTACCCAACATCCTCCTATTGCAAAGAGATTATAGTAGATAAAACAAGTTATTTCATCATTGACCCAAAGCCTAGTGCAACATGGCAACTTTGTTTCACTATCTCAGCAGGAGGTGCTTATCGATGACATTGATAGAGGGGTCAGAGCTTCACCCTGCATAGTAGAGTTTAGTGAGGAGAGGGAACATGGACATAAAAACCATTCATGTGAACCTCACAGATGCTCGAGTTGTGGGCAGACCTGCTATAGGCCTATGGAGGCCAATAGACAACATAACTTCATGGAGGAGGTTAGTAGCTTAACCATCACTATGTTCTTAATCATTATATATTTATTTTGCATCCTGTTTATTTATATCGATATTTTATTATATGTTGTTTTGCAATTGTTACATCCATGTAAAAGACCCTCTACGCCCATGGATGCATACATTCCTATCTCCACCACTGATGCAACAATAGAGGCAGCCTGCTCAATGGGTGTACCCCACACACATATATGTGTCACATTTGATAAATTCATCATAGTTATTTCTTTATTTTATGGCATCCTCAAATTTTTAATGTTCTTGTGTTTCTATAGGATGTGGGACCAGGTGATGCCAAGGAATTTCCATATGGGATGGACAAGTCACCTGCAACACATGTATCATGTGTAGAGTTAAATATCTTTTAAATCTCAAATTTCTTGTGTTTATGTTTTTGAATTTTACTATTTGGTACTAATAGTTCATTATTATTAACATGTATGCAGGCTAAAGACATATTTGCTAGTTATAGTACTATTGCACTCCCCGGGCACCTGGGCTTTGCTTCTAGGTTAGCTTAATTCAGTACAAGGGATTTATCATCACTTGTACAACCTATAGGGGTCCATTGTTTCCCACGCCCAACATTTGTGTTATTCCTTACAACATTAGTGGATTCACCCATAGGCCACCCATCCACACCACCTCTTTCATTGCGTCCATCCATAGTGGATGCACCCGTATTCCACTCACCCCCACCACCACTTCCATCAGCCCCATCCATCGAGGCTACCACAATAGAGGTTTCCTTGGAGTAGGTTGTACAGGCGAGCACTTCACTTGCCAACGACTCTCCATTGAGGCCTGAGATATTCATGGTGAGATAACGTGTTGATGATAATTTTTTATGTATCGTGAATTTGATTTTACACATATTTGTTTAATTTTCTTGATTTCATTCTTGTACTAACGTAGGATGGCATCACTAATATATTTGGGTCACGGAGGAGGGTAACACCCTCATGATTGTCAGTAGCATATGTAGTGAGTTGTCTTAGATTAAATTATAAAAGATCATTTTGTATGCCTTTTAATTCATCGAGGAAAAAAATTTATAATTCTTTGTGTAGTCTTAGGAGAAACAAAGTATGTCTAGGCCTAGAACCACTCGAGGTGCTTCCTCAAGAAAGATAATAAAGATATATTTTCAGGATGCTTCTGAGGGTGGTGAGAGTGGAAGTGGTCAATGATTGACCAATTACTTCCATTTTGCATATAGGCCACCATGTGGCTATTTTCCATGTTAGGGCACTTCTTGTTGTTTTGTATATTGGTCAAGAGGTGTCATTTTGTAAAAAATGTACAATTTAGACGATGTTGAATACACACACACACACATTTCATGGAACGTTTTTTATGAATCTCATTGTTTCTGCATTTTATGTTGATGAATGTATGAATTTTATGTGTATGAATTTATATATTTTTCTAAAGTGATTACAAATACTTGCGTTACACATTAATGAATTTGTTATAGTGGAAAATATTGTTAAGTGCTAAATCCATAAGCGATTTTTGGTTCTCATTACCTAAATTTATGGGTAGGGCATGGACTTCCTTCAACATTGGTAAAGTTAAACTAATTGCCAATGCAATGGACACACTTGGGTGTACTTGTTGGACATTTATGGTCGATGGACAAGGCACCAAAGCAATCAAAGTTGATGGATGACACTTTAGTCCACCTTAAAGTACTACTTTCAAGGAAATTATCATATGCAAAAGAGGATGCCTCAAAATTACTAAAACATCATCATCATCATCATCATCATCATCATCATCATCATCATCATATATATATATATATATATATATATATACCATTAACTTATTAAAAAAATATATTGCAAACTTGTAAGTGAACAAACTTATAAGCTCAAGTCCATGAATCATAAATATATTAATTTTCAAACTTTACAGTTGGCAGTGACAATTCTTGATCTTTTAAAAATGTTTCTTTTTTTTAAATAAAAATAAATTCAATTTCATGAACCATAAATCTATTATTTTTCTATACATAGTACTGGTTACTTGACTTAAAGACCCAAAAACTAGTAAAATTTAACAACATATTTAATTAGTAGTATACATTAAAGAAATTTTGAGGAAACAAATGTGACTTACCTAAATAGTGTTGACAACCATACTAAAGGCAAGAAATACCACACATATGGCTAGTGCATGAAGCTCCAAAGTTCCACATTTCAATTTGCATGTTTAAACAAATCACATAACTATGATCATCATAAACATATAATAATAAAAATTATATCCCGCAATACATAAATAGGTCCAAATGTATACATATGAAATGTCTATATCATTCTAACTAAACCCAACAAACACTAAGCAATGAATCACTAAGATAAGTAA
Organism: Picea mariana; assembly: GCA_032191745.1. Lineage (NCBI taxonomy): Eukaryota > Viridiplantae > Streptophyta > Pinopsida > Pinales > Pinaceae > Picea > Picea mariana. The sequence goes on along the minus strand of JASDQU010104847.1, from coordinate 11,621 downwards.
AAATCAAAGTTCTAACCTTCTAATGCCAAAGTTTAGGTTGTTACATTTAAAAATCCCTAGAACACCACTATGATCTAAAATGGACTAATCTCTCCTTGCATGTTTTGTCATGTAGCTTCCCATTTTAACCTATACAACAATAAATATAACTTTCCATAACATTATGCAAGGAAAAATTCAAATCAAAATGTGGATTGTAATGAAACAAGAATAACAAAAAAAAAGTCTTCCTCATCCCCAAAAATAAAAAAACATTTTTTATAGGGACATGTGACTTAACTTTATATCACAAAGTTCCTTACCATCCAATGAAGTGTTTATGAAATTTTCAGTCTAGGTGAAAAGATTTGCATGCCTTTCCAAGCAATGTCATGCCTTGCCTTGACCTGAGTTTCCATGCCATGCCATGTCGCACCTTGCCTTGCCAAGACATGCCATGTCATGTCGTGCCTTGCCTTGCCAAGACATGCCATGCCTTACCATGCCATGTCTTTCCATGACATGACATTTCATGCCTTGCCTTGCCATGCCATGCCTTACCTTTCCATGTCTTTCCATTCCATGCCTTACCTTTCCATGCCTTGTCATGTCTTTCCATGTGATTCCATGCCACACCTTGCCTTGCCTTTCCATGTCAATCCTCACCTTTCCATGCCTTTCCTTGCCTTGACATGCCATGCCATGCTATGCCTTTCCTTTCCATTGCATGCCTTAAATTTCCACGTCAGGCCTTTCCATGCCATGCCTTGCCCTACCATGACATGCCATTGCGTTCCTTTCCTTTCCATACCATGCCTTTCCATGCCATTCCATGTCATGCCTTGCCTTGCCATTCCATGCCATGCCATGCCTTTCCTTACCATGCTATGTCATGCCTTTCCTTGCCATGCCATGGCATGTCTTGCCTTGACATGGAATTCCTTTCCTTTCCATGCCATGTCATGCCTTTCCTTGCCATGCCATGCCATGTCATGCCTTGTCTTGGCTTACCTTTCCATGCCATGCCATGCCTTGCCAAGTCATGTCATGGCATGCCTTGCTTTTCC
>JASDQU010104846.1:187204-206187 GCA_032191745.1 Picea mariana | reverse complement strand
TTATAGATAATCTCTATATCTATAGGAATAACTGCAAACATGAATTTATAATATGTTTATGTGATTTCCAACATAGCAGTGAGTATGTACGATTGTATTTGTCTATATATATATATATATATATATATATATATATATGAGTATAAATGTATGAACCATTCCATTCTGGTATTGAAGTTTTGACAATGTGAGAATACCATGGATATGATGAAACCTAGGTACCTTGGGTGAGGATAATGAAATTCCTTGGAACCCACGTGAAGAAACCCTCGACAACCCACAAACCCTATAGGAGAATGTGAGGAAAACCCTTTCAAAAATGACTAAGTCTAGACTCGTACTACTAAGTCAATGGAGGAGTCCTAATTCACTTTGGAGGATTTTGGCTGTAGACTTGGCCCAGTGATTAAATATGGGTGCTTTATCGAGAATAAGTCTAGATGACACCTCATCCATTGATTTGGAAGAGTGGAGATATCGTGACCCTCTATTGATGTTGAGTGTGAATCCCTTGGAGTGTGAACTCTAAAATCAACAAGGGTCATTAATCTATCACAGGATTTCTCTAGATGATCCTGGACCATTAGATCCTTATGGTTAATACAGTCAGATTTCTATGGTCAAGATGACCCTAGATGATAGTGAGTCCGACCATGAAGTGTTTACCTAGGGATAACATACTATAACCTGGTAGGTCAAAGGTTGTCTTGGACAAGCCTACCTATTTATGAATAGCCCTAGTCTTGTATCTCTTCAATAGTAATAGTAATAAAACAAGGAACTTAGGGCAATGAACCCTTATTAAGGTATTAGGAACATGTAATAAGAACCATACCTCATAGTAGAAGCATGAGTAGTATAATCCCCATTCTTCTTTTTGAAATGCATGATGGTCAAAGTTGGAGGAAGTCTAAAAAGTGGAGTCTGAGGAATGATCTAGGTCTTCCATAGTGACAAGGCCATGATAAACCTCCATCGTAGATCATCATGGGTCTCATTTGAGTGAGACCAAGTAAAGACGTGATGTCATCATGACATAAACTACTGACCAGGACCACCACTATGTCCAAGAGAGCATGTTTCAACCGGTGATTGAAGGAAGGACATAGGAATAAACCTTGTCGAACCCCATGCCCTTTAAAAGTCACCCTTATCTGTCGATCGTTATATCTAGGGGTGGACAAATCTCCACCACTGACTGGGAGTTGTAGTAGTCAGAGAGAACCATGATCAATTTTGTAATAGTACTCTGACGGAGGATACTCCAAGTGAAGACCTGCTCCATCGGTTCATCGGGGAAGAAATTAGAGAAATCACAACCAACCTTCGCAGTGGAGTATTTGGGGTCATTTGGGTCACTGAGATGGAAGTATCACATCGACAAGACTCTGATGGAGAAATCTTGATCGTCCATCATACCAAAATTAAAGAAACCTTGATCATATATTTTGGTGATCCTTTTGTACAAGGACAAGTGGAAGGTGTCATCATGCTAGTGAGGTTCACGACACCCCTCCAATGTGCAGAGGACAGGTGTCAGCACCTAAATGGATAATAGGATTACTTTTGTGATGATGTGTACACCATGTCAAGAGTACATGCACATCGACATGTTCAGTAGGGGTCGAGCCAAATATCTCGTCAATGTGTCATGGGGTGATAGGTGCCTCCCTAGGAATGGAACAAGACCAAGGGTTGTATGTGAAATGGGTTGGGAGACCTGCGGAAATCCACCCTAAAACCTTACCGTTAGTGTAAGGTACCAGATATATTATAATAAAAGAAAACAAAAATACTGAAGAGAATAACAATGTTCACTTGTCTCTTCAAGGGGGAAACTTCTAGTAGAGAAGCACTCAATTACAATAATTCTCAAGATGAAAAATTATCATTCCCTCGACTCCTATTTATACTAAATCTATCTACCAAAAGAACAATCTAGAGGAAGATATTCTAGAAGCAGAAGCTTCTATTAGGTCTTCTTATATTTGACTTATTCTTCCTTATTACTATGCTTTATTAATATTGGCCTTTATTACATGGAAAATATATTATTCTACCTACGTGAGAGGTTAGGTCCCTAACATACTCTCCTTTAAAAAAAAAACAACCTTGTCCTCAAGGATCGAGATGAGGAACTTGTTGCAGAATGGTAGTTAGCTCCCAGGTGGAAACTATTGGAGTTATATCTTTCCATTGTACTAACACTTCCTTTATGGTGTGCTGACGGAGATGGCACTCAGGTTGTTCCAATACTACTTGTGGTTGAAACTAGATGGAGCCTTCTTCAGCTAATTTAGGGAGACTGGTTTGAGTTTGGAACTTAGTTCCAATCACCTTCTTTAAGAAGGAGACATGAAAATCATGATGGAGCTTAGAATGACTAGAAAAAGATAACTGTGACCAAAACCCTCCATAATTGTTTTTAAATTATTATGGGTCCCTCCATATGGATTTTGTTAATATCGCTTTCTAGAATATTTTGGTTTGGTTATTTTATGAGATTTTCATTTTGTTTGTATTTTTGTGTTGACATATTCAATGCTTTTGTTTTATTTCCAACATTCTAATAGTTCAAGTTTCACTTCATTATGACTTAGGATTTGAAAGATATTCTTGGTCAAAAGTTTGGTCAATTTTACCACCTCGACATTAAAATATGTAAATATGCAAATAATTTTTTTATAATTAATTAAGTTAATTATTAGTTTATAAGGTTAAATTTGATTTAATTTTTATTTTATTAAATTGTAAATGCAATTTGTGTATATGTATTTTGTAATTGAGTTTTACTTCAGAAGGGGGATGAGGATGAGTGTTGAAAAAACCCTAGCTGCAGGTGACTAGGGTTAGTCACGGTGAGTCTTTTGGAGCGGAAAACAAATGGGACAACATTTTCTTTTAGACAGAAAATGGGGGAACTAGTCTCTGCAAAGCCGAGTGCCTGGGTTTTTTACATTTTCCCCAGAGATATTTTCGACCTCAACTAACATGGAGGATCCTTTGGACTATTCTTGGGACCCGAACAAGGAGGAGGAGATTTGGTCGATGACAGGTGGCCAAAAAATTTCGAGGACAACTATGGAGGTGGAGGAAGATGCAGGTTCGGGAGTTTACCTCAATGCAAGTGGAGATCCTCCCGGGTATGAAATTCCCCAGCCTTAGGCATGGCAAGATTTCTATGCTGAATTTTCTCCAACTTCTCAAGCTTTCTCTCCAGCCAGGGTTAGGTTTGGATATGGTGGTTTGGGGAACTCATATTCTGATGCTTCAGAGTCCCACTCTGAAGTCAAAATCCCTCATCATTTTGACTTTTCGATCACCCTAGGTGGTGAAGAGGAAGAAATAATTAGTTTTGGTCACCCGCTTCTACCTCCTACATGGCCTTTATCAATAGAAACCCTTGAGGAAAAACCTCTCTCACTCCCTAGAATTGTTCAATCCTTTATAAATCCTACAGATAGTTGGGGACCAGTGCCTTCCCCTCCAATTCCCACTCCCCTAGACTCCCCATATTCTTTTCTTTCTTTGGTAAATACTTCTTTTCGTACAAATTATTTGGACCAGTTTGAGGAGAAAGAGGATCTTTCGGTTAAAAATAGGGAAAGGAATAGCTCAGGTGGATTGAAATCAGGCGATTCAGTAGTGAAAACTCGGAGGAAAATAAAAGGAGTCAAAAACACATGAGACCCTATCAATTTGATTCTAGGGAAAGAAATTTCAATCCCAGAAGCTCTAGATATGGACAATCTGGTGGTGGTGGGAAAAGATAGAGGTAGGAACTTTGGACTTATAAATCTAAAATCTTGGGCGGAAGCCTCCTGGAATAGAAGCATCTCTAGTATGCTAGAAATATCGACTCTCTCAAAAGGATAGATTCTTTTTAAATTCTTAAAATTAGAGGATGTGTAATGGTTTTTGAAAAAATCATGGAGTATTGACTCAAATCCTTTCCTATTGAAAAAATGGACCCCTCTTTTCAATGTTAGCAGGGAGAAAATTAATGTGATTCCATTTTTGGTACATCTCCCAAGACTACCACCGGAATTTTGGATAAAGCTAAGCTTCAGAGAATTGGGGAACGCGTTGGGGAATTTTATGGACATGGACTTGTCCTTCAGGAAAACAAGGAAGATGAAGGTAGAAATAATCTTTCTCTCCTTGGATATCAACATAGGATTGAAAGAGGATATGGAGTTTGTAATGGGGGAAATTTGATTTTGTCAAAGTCTATATTATGAAGGAATCCATTTTTGTTGTAAACATTGTCACAAATATGGACACTTAGCTAGTCACTTCCACCTCCCCTTCCAACCTCGTCATGGCTCTTTTGGTTCATCACAAAGAAAACATAGGCCATATTCCTTAGTGGAATTTCTTTCCCCTTCTACGAGGACCTAGGAAGACACGTCTCCCCCCTAGCATAGGGTTGATCAGGTATTGACTTGTAGAAAAGACAAGGATTTAAGGAGTGATTGATCGATCAGAGATGGATCCTCATGTACTCATTAGACTAATCCCTTGGGAGATGAGGGAAATGAAAGGAATATTGATATTCTTCAAGGATATAATATCCCTAGGCCAAACCCAATTATATAATGTAAATGAAAATGTACTTAAGATGGTGAGTTGTTTGATATCATTTTTGGTATGCACCTTTCATGGCATATTGCGTGCATGTACTGCACAGTAAAATGAGGAAGTGTGCACATTCCAGGATATCACGCGTAGAAACTTAATTGTGCATGATTTTGAGGCTAGGGAGCCTTTGTGTATATGCTATGTTTTATAGGCTGGTGAGCCAATTTTGTGATTATTAGGCCAAAGAGCCTAGATGTTAAAGGGTAGTGCACCTACTTTTATATGTCTCAGCATTAATATAAAATACAACACGATGCACAGACCGACCACAATAAAAGAGATGGGGGACTAAACTCCACTAGTTAGGGAAAGGGTGGGGGATAAAATTTAAGAAAAAAGCGTTAATCTAGGGAGCTTAATCCAAAAAGTAATATTATATTAATATTTCTTAAAGTAGAAAGTATGGATAATTATTTTATCCTAAGTTCTAAAGATGGGGACAAGTGGGCCAAAGTAGATCCGAACATGACAAGTGTCAAGTTGGGGACAGGCATATATATTGTTGGGACTTAGTTCATTTTCCATCATTATTTCCATCATTATTTCCATCATTGCTTCCATCAGTCATCATCCATGCATCCATTCCATGAGAATTCACCCACTCAGTCATTTATCCTCCATACTTCCTGTCACTATATTGGAACTTGTATCCATAACCATACATGTTTGTGTAGTTGGTTAGCTTGGGAGATAGAATGAAGAAGCAGGTTGTCAGGCCTATGGGAGATTGAAGAGGTGGTTTGTCAGGCCCGTGAGAAATTTTACTCTGGGTGAGAAAATTGTTGGGAATTGATTTTTAGAAGGTGCTAAACTACAGCTACAGGGCTCTGAGACTTCCTGTCTGGCCTGTTGCTAAAGCTCAAGAAGGAAGTGGGGAAACCAAAGGATTGTTGAGTAGAGAAGGGGCACACTTCTTGGGGTGGGACATAAATGTGGGGAATGAGGGACTGTAGGTTTTTAATTTGAGTTAGCACCTGTGACAGAGTCTTTCCTGTTGTCTATGAGCCATTAGCCTCGATAGGAATTCCTTTACCCGGGTGGAGTTTAGTCTCAGCTAGGGGGTGACCACTGCTGAGAGTGATGAGTAGTGTTTTCTAAGGTTGGGAGGTTTGTGGAAGGTCTTCACACATTTGGTGATATTCTTACCAAGATAAGTGTCAATTTTGTGATAAATTTACATGTTGCATTGTTATTTACGTGTTTATTTTTATGGGTTTATTCTATGTTTGGTTATAACTATCTTTATATTTATGGGTATTGCTTGTATATGCTGCATGTATATGTTTATTTTTATTTTAGTATGAGTCTGTGCATTTACGAAATGTGTTTGTTTGTTTACATTTTATATATAATTCTTCCGCAAGAGTTATGTGTGTATATATCTTAATTGCATGTAGTTCGAAAAATTCATGTGGCATATCTCAGTTGGATATTGGGTATGTTGCAATATGTTACACAGAGAGAATCAAAGTGTTCTCTCGTGTAGCACGGTCCGGCATGGGTGGATGGGGATGTTACAAAATGGTATTAGAGCTTTAGTTTTCAACATTGAGCCTGGATGGGCCGAATAAGTTGAGTTGAAGCGGAATTTCACAGAGGATTAATTTCCAAGTGGCCAAATTTTCAAGTCACAAAGCGTCCATGGTAAATTTAGAAGCAACGATGCGGAATTGGGAAAATACCCAATTTCTGTTGTTAAATTCATGAGAAAGTGGAAAAATTCGGCCCAGTGGTGAGGTAATATTGGTTTAATATCATTTCTAGCAAATTCCAACCTGGAATTGGTAGAATTTGATGTTACAGTGAAGCCATCACATATGGAGCGATATTAGTAAATAAAATTCTCAATTCGTGAATTGATTTTGGGTAAATTCGTTCCGAAAATGTCAACCCACAACGATTTGTTGTTGCAAAGGTTGAACTAGTGTTATCGGGGTGAATTTGGACAAATTTCATAGTTGCAAAATGTCTATGGTAAATTGGGGAAAAAGTTAAGCCAAAATCCCCAATTTCTGCAATGGAATTCACGAGCTAGTGATGCACATAAAAATGAATGTGCGCAGGTGGGTGCACTAAAAATGCATGAGGCACAGTGAAAAGCTTATGATAGGTAAAATTCAGCACTGCGCGGAACAATATTGTCGTGCTCGTGCATGCACTAAATTTTGGGCATTGCACAAAAAATAATTGGCGTGCTGGTGCACACGCTAAATTTTGGGTACTGCGTGGAGGAATACTGGCGTGTTGGTGCACGTGCTAAATCGTGGCGCCACGCAAAAAAATGTTGGTGTGCGGGCACGCTCGCTAAATTTAGCATTGCACGGTGTGCATACACATAATAAGGAGTGTGGGGTGTACACACACATAATAATGGCGCATGTGGTGTGCACATTATTAGTAGAGCACAGAGGAGTTTGGTTGGTGCACATGAAATGTGGGTGTATGTTGTCGCGTGACAATTTAGTTAATGGTGCACAGTGGGGGTATACTAGAATTTGGCATGGTGCATCATGTAGAGTGAAATGTGCATGGAATATCAGTGTGTGACACAAAAACAGATCCAAAATGTAATAGTGCAAGAACCAAAACTGTGTGCGGTTGATATTGGTGCACGACACAAAAGTAGTGCGCGCAAGTTATTGGCGCGATAGAGAAGTAATGCATAGTGGTTATTAGTGCACTGAGAATGATTTAAATATGGGTGTAAAGGTTGAATTTTGTACGCGCAAAGTCATTTGTATGGTGGACAATAGCGGAAAACCAACGAATTTCTGTGACATTTTACATTGTTTGAACGTCATCTTTTTGCAATGCATTTTTGAGGCCCTTAAGAGCGTTTTTAGCAACGCAAAAACCACAAGAACAAAATGTACCAAGGTACACTCTCTCTTTGTAGATCAAATAAAAGATCATGGAGAGATCTTTCTAATGGTGTAAACCATTCGTTAAATGGAGCTTTTATGAGAAAGTTACAACACAAACAATGGAGGGTAAATTTTAAAACCCATCTAACTTCCAAGAGCCATAAATTCATGTTTCGGAATCAGATTGATGCACAAGAGAAGTAAATGGAAATCTATTGAACCATAGAATACGGTCCCAGACCTGAATTAAATTTCTGGGCATATTGAATATGTTTAATATGGAAAAGAAGGTACATGCATCTTTCCAGACCAAAAACACAAATTGGCCTACAACTTCAGCAGGTTGTAACTAGCAGCCAAGAAACCAGAAAAAGGTGAAACTTGGACAGAGTGTCCATAATATGTATATGAAGAAACCCAATTGAGATCCTACAAAAAATCCTATGGTGTAGGTTCAAAAATGCATAATTACAACGTGGAGTTGCGCCAAGTTGAAAAATGAATAGAAAAATTAATGGGAAATTTTTAAATAGCCACAACGTTCTTCTCAAGACTCGGAATTGAGCATGGGAGCAGGCGTTGGAAAGGTCTAGTACAGTAGAGTATAAATATTCACACAAAAAATTGATCTGGGCATTCAATGTTTCAGGAAATCAGAAGAAATAATTCTGATATATTATTGAACCAGAATGGTTCATATTTTTCAAGAAATTGTTGAACCAATTAACCTGACAAAGTTTTGTGGGTTGCACATTTTGGAGAGTTAAAAACAACTAGATCAGATCAGGATCAACACAGAGTCCAGAGTAATTTAAGAGGCATAGGGGACATACATTCATGGATATGAAATTAGAGGGATGGATATCCATTTGGGCATTGAAGGAACAAACTCCAATGGACATGGAGAAGGAAGGGATGAAAGCATGAATATGGTAGAGACCATTAAAAATTTGCAGAAGGATGTCCAAATCCATAAATATGATAATAAAAGGCTTATGATATCCAAGGAATAGCAGGATAACTTCAACACAAAGTTAATCCAGAGCTTGAACATAATAGAAAATAAATTGGATAAGGAGAGTGGTTCAAGCAAATCTGGGAGTCGTAAGTCTCCTGATGAGAAAAGAATAACAAGAAGTGTTAGTAGACATCACCACAACTTCCCAAGGCAATCCAATAAGAGAGAACACAACATCTGAGGTCCATCCCCTTTCAGGAAGCATAAGAGTTCTGGGATGGATCAACTGTGAGGAGAAATGAACAAAATCAAACCTCCTACATTTGAGTGAGCACAAGAAGGATGAAGATGCAGAGACATGGTTGTTGGGCATGAGAAAGTATTTTCAATTGCATAATTAATCTTCTCATGAAGAAGGTAGAATTTCCATCTATCAACTCAAGGGAAAGGCATCCATGTGGTGGGATCATCTTGTGTAGGTGCAACACATTAAAGAGAAAAGTGTTACTTGGAAGGAATTCAAGAAGTATTTTGAAAAGAAATACTTGACTAAGAGATACTATGACAAGAAAATCAAAGAGTTCTTTGAACTCAAGCTTGGGAGTATGACCATAGATGAATATGAGAGAAGGTTTTAGAACTACTGAAGTATGTCTCTTTCATCGAGGATGAGAGAGTTAATATTCATAGGTATTTGAGTGTATTTCCATCATTCATCAGTGAAAAATATAGTATGATGATCCCAAGACATTAGAGGATACCATATATGATCAGCAAAAAGCAAGACCAACTTTCCAAAAATCTTGGGAAGACAAGAAGAAATTCAAGATGGATCAAAGGAAGAAGGGAACTAAGCCACCATTCTTCGGGAATAATCCTCAGGGACAACCAAATTCTAGAGAACCTAGAACGATTGAGACAGGGGGCCAAAGGCTAAAGCAACCACCTATTAAATGTTGGGGTTGTAAAGGAGACCATATGTTCAGAGATTGTCCTCACAAAGGTGAGAAAGGGAGGACTGTTCACAATGTACAACAAGCTGAAATAGTGGAGGACATGGGTAGAAATGTACCAAGGATATATGAAGCCCTGGACAACAAGAAAGCAGAGTATCAATCACATATGATTGAAGTGGAAGGTATGATCAACAACCAAACCATTACTATCTTAATTGATTCAGGAACTAGTCATAGTTATATATATATCCTAAGATGGTGGAAAGTTTTCATTTTCCAAGAAGAAAGCATGGAAAATATTGGTTGGTGCAGTTGGCTACCAGAGCCAAAAGAAAAGTTAATTACATGGTTAAGTCATGTCTTATGGACATGAATGGGTTGAACACCGGGGCAGATTTGAACATCTTGCCTTTAGGTTCATATGACTGTCTAATTGGGATAGATTTGTTGGACTAGCATCATGCTATGTTGGACTGAAATAACAAGGAATTTTCTTTCTTGGATGAGGAAGGGATCCTAAGGAAAGTGCACGGAATTCACAGGGCAGTAACCATCAAAGAAATTTCAGCATTGCAGCTGAAGAAATGTTACAGAAAAGCATGTCAAATATTTGCAGCTCATATGGAAGAGACACCTAAAGATAATTTTCCAAATTTGGAAGATTATGCAGTCCTGAAAGATTTTGAAGATGTGTTCAAGGCGCTACTAGGACTACCCCCAAAGAGGGATATTGATTTCTCTATAAATTTAATGCATGGAGCATCTCCAGTGTCAAAGACTCCTTACAGAATGAGTACACTAGAGCTGAAGGAGTTGCAAATGCAGCTTGAATAACTTTTAAAGAAGGGGTATATATGCCCAAGTGTGTCACCTTGGGGTGCCCCAGTCTTGTTTGTGAAAAATAAAGATGGGACATTAAGACTTTGCATTGATTTCAGACAGTTCAATAAAGTGACAATAAAGAACAAATATCCTTTGCCAAGGATTGATGATCTCTTTGACCAATTGAAGGATGCCAAGATATTTTCAAAGATAGATCTTAGGTCAGGATGCCATCAGGTAAGGATTAAGGAGGAATATATCAGCAAGACTACGTTCAGGACAAGGTATGGTCATTATGAGTTCACAGTGGTGCCATTTGGGTTGTCAAATGCACCAATTGTTTTCATGTGCTTAATGAATGGTGTTTTCTGAGAATATTTAGAAAAGTTTGTCATTGTCTTTATGGATGACATTACTATATATTCTAAGTTAGAGGAAGAGAACAAATATCATTTGAGGATGGTGTTGTAAGTATTAACGGAGCATCATTTGTATGCCAAATTGAGAAAGTTTTCATTTTATCAAAAGCAATTTCATTATTTAGAACATATCATTTAAAAGGATGGGACAGCAATGGATCTAGAGAAGATAGAAGCCATTAGAGAATGGACAGTGCCAAAGATTTTGATAGAGGTGAGATCATTCATGGGTCTTCCAGGCTACTACAGGATATTTATTGAAGGATTATAAAAGATTGCACACCCAATCACTTCCTTACAAAAGAAGGGTGTGAAGTTTCAGTGGACATTGGATTGTGAAAAGAGTGTCCAACACTTGAAATAGTTATTAACAAGTGATCCAATACTAAGGATTGCAGACCCAAACGAAGACTTCATTGTATGCATAGATGCATGTAAAGAAGAACTTGGTGGAGTCCTCACTCAAAATGGGTTTGTTATATGTTATGTATCAAGGAAGTTGAAGGAGCATGAAAGACACTATAACACTCATGATTTGGAGTTGCCAGCCATAGTGCATGCCTTGAGGAAATGGAGACACTATCTCATGGGGAAAATGTTTGAGCTGAGAACAAACCATAATGGTCTGAAATATTTATTTTATCAACCAACTCTAAATGCTAGGAAAATCATATGATTAGAATTTATGAGTGAGTATGACTTTGATATAAAGCATGTCAAGGGGAACGAGAACAAAGTGGTTGATGCACTCAGCAGAAGAGTGTATGAATTGCATGCTACGACCATTAGCATGCACCATTCATATTTGAAGCACATAATTTTAGAGGCTGCCAAATTAGATTTGCAATACAAGGAATTAGTGGCAAAATTACAACAAGGTAATTTACAGCAGAAAATTGAAGAACACAAGCTAGATAATGATGAAATTCTCATGTACAGGGGCATAATTTATGTACCAAATTCTAATGAATTGAAAAATATGATATTAAGAGAAATGCATAATGTATCTTATGCTGGGCACCCAAGATATCAGAAAACTATTGCAGCTATCAAGAGCCAATATTATTAGCTAGGCATGAAGAAAGAAGTTGAAGATTTCATTGCCAAATGTTTAGAATGTCAAAAGGTAAAGGCTGAGCATAGGAACCCAGTTGGTTTTCTACAACCATTACCCATTCCTAAGTGGAAGTGAGAATTTGTAACCATGGATTTCATCACCAAACTTCCCAGAACAAACAAGAGACATGATTCTATCATGGTAGTAGTGGATAAGCTTACTAAAGATGCCCATTTTATTCCAGTTAAGCTCACTCATAGGGAAGCCAATATTGTTGATGTTTATATGAAGTAAATTCCTCAATTACATGGAATACCCAAGACAATTGTGTCTGACAGAGATCCAAAATTTACCTCAAAATTTTGGAAGGGATTATTGAGTGGATTTGGAACAAATTTGAATTTTAGTACAACTTATCATCCAGAATCAGTTGGAAAAACAGAGAGGATTGGTCCAGTAGCTTTATATGATTGCATTGCCTGCATATATGTCTGTTCATAATGTATTCCATGTGTCATTGCTAAATAAATATATACCTAATTTTAATCATGTTATTGATCGAAATGTGATTCAAGTGGAGCAAGAAGGTGCTTTCCAAGTGCATCTGGTACGCATTCTGGACCAAAAAATCAAACAACTCTGGAATTGAGCGATAGGGATTGTAAAGGTCCAATGGACCTGGTACGGTCTTGAGGATGCTACTTGGGAGCATGAGGATTCTACTTGGGAGCATGAGGATGCAATGCAGGAAGAATACTCGCATCTTTTTGAGGATTTTTGAAAATGTTGTTGTATGTGTGTACTTAATGCACTGAGGATAGTGCATAAATAAGGGGAGGGGATTGTAATATCCCTAGGTTGAACCCCATTGTAAACGTAAATGAAAATGTACTTAAGTTGGTGAGTTGTTTGATATCATTTTTGGTATGCACCTTTCATGGCATAGTGGTGCATGTATTGCGCAGTAAAATGAGGAAGTGTGCACATTCCAAGATAACGTGCGCAACAACTTAAGTGCACACGATTTTAAGGCCAAGGAACCTTTTCATATATGTTGTGTTTTATAGGATGGTGAGCTAGTTTTGTGATTATTAGGCTGGAGATCCTAGATGCTAAAGGCCAGTGCACCTACTTTTGTATATGTATCAACATTAATATAAAATGTATTGTTGTGCGCAAACCGACCACGATAAACGAGATGGGGGACTAAACTCCACTAGTTAGGGAAAGAGTGGGGGTTAAAATTTAAGGAAAAAGGGGCTAAGCTAGGGAGTTTAAGCCAAAAAGGAATATTATATTAATATTTCTTAAAGTATAAAGTATGGATAATTATTTAATCATAAGTTTTAAAGATGGGGACAAGTGGGCCAAAGTAGCTCCCAACATGACAAGTGTCAAGTTGGGGACATGCATACATATTGTTGGGACTTAGTTCATTTTATAACATTCTTTCCATCATTCCTTCCATCATTCATCATCCATGCAGCCATCCATGAGAATTCACTCACTCGGTCATTTATCCTCCATACTTCCTTTCACTATAACAAAACCTGTATCCATAGCCATATCTATTTGTGTAGTTGGTTAGCTTGGGAGTTGGACTGAAGAAGCAGGTTTTCAGGCCCGTGGGAGATTGAAGAGGCGGGTTTTCAGGCCCGTGAGAAATTTCTCTCTAGGTGAGAGAAATGTTTGGAATTGATTTCCGGAAGGTGCTAAACTGCAACTACAGGTCTCTAAGACTTCTTGTCTGACCTATTGTTGAAGCCCGAAAAGGAAGTGGGGCAGTCGAAGGACTGTTGAGCAGAGAAGGGGCACACTTCCTAGGGTGGGACAGACATGTGGGGAATGAGGGAATGTAGGCTGTTAGTTTGAGTTGGCACCTATGACGGAGTATTTCCTATTGTCTATGAGCCATTATCCTAGATAAGAATTCCTTTACCCGGGTGGAGTTTAGTACCATCTCGGGGGTGACCACTGCTGAAAGTGATGAGAAGTGTGGTCTAAGGCTGGAAGTTTTGTGGAAGGTCTGCATGCATTTGGTGATATTATTACCAAGATAAGTGTCAACTCCATGATAAATTTACATGTGGCATTGTTATTTACGTGTTTATTTTTATGGGTTTATTCTATGTGTGGTTATAGCTATCTTTATATTTATCGGTATTGCCTGTATATGTTGCATGTATATGTTTATTGTTATTTCATTATAAGTCTGTGCATTTACAAAATGTATTTGTTTGTTTATGTTTTATATAGAATGCTTCCGCAAGAGTTTTGTGTGTATATATCTTAATTGCATGCAGTTCGAAAAATTCATGTGGAATAGCTTAGTTGGATGTTGGGTATGTTATAGTATGTTCTACAGAGAGAATCAAAGTGTTCTTTGGTGTAGCATGTGTTATAACCCTAAATTGCACCACACATGCTTACCTAGCATCAGGCCATCTCATATCCCTTCTTTTCCAAAGCACTACTGAACAACTCTTTGAAAATCCTCTTTTATAAAGGCCCATGCACCCTACTCCATTACTGCATGTGTGTACACACTGGCTGACCTAAGACAACCCGTGTGGACCGACAAAAGCACGAAAAAAGGAAAGTTGACAACGGAACACAAAAGATATGGATGAGTTAACTGAAACTCTCGGCCATGCATGGGTGAGGGTTCGTCCAAATACCTAGCTCCTTCTAGCCTATAAAAGAAGGGGTAGGGGTCCCATTTGGAAGGAGGAAAAATATAGCAAAGAAACTCTGCCCATTTGCGTATTCCCATTGTCCCAACCCTTTAGCCTTTCCTTGTGCCAAAGGAGATACAAAGCAAAGCAGTTGGAGGACAGTTGAAGAGGAGCCCAGGATCAGGTTCGCAGAGTGGTGGCCAATCTCAACTTTTGTAAGTTGACTCATTCAAAGTAATAAAGAAAGTGCTTTTCCCATCCCAATTCATGAGTTATTCATAATTTTCTAAGTACATGTTTGAATTTCTAACCCGTTATTCTATAGGTAGTATGCATGTGTAGTTTTTTCTTATCTTGTATGCAGGTCAGTGTTGGAAAGGAGAACTGCGAAGAAGTAATCAAGTACGACAAGGGATCGACATTGAATGCCCGGAACGAGGTAGGTTGATCTAGCCATTGCATTTACTAAAAAGAAATGGGATTTAAGTCTGGGAATGAAGGTAGAAAGTAAATTTTCTATAGGTCATATCTACATGCAGAGTCTAACCTTATTTTCTAGTCCTTAAGGAGATTTCTTTCACAACAGAATTGGCGACCGTACTGGGGAGATGTTCTAGGGTTCCTGGAATTTTATTTAGTTTTTGGGTAGTTTTAAAGACTAGTTTTTCTTGCCTATTTTTTCTTTTAGTTTCTGTAAGGTCTGAGCTAGCAGGGAGTCTAGTTTTCTATACCAACTTTCCCTGTTATTTGCTTGACTATGTTTTTTCGAGACCCACAGAGGTACACGTGGCCTGAATAAGGTCTTCACACGTGTACCCGCACCCTACTCTCTTACAACCCGCGTGGGAATGCTAGCTGAAGAAGTAGCAGTAGCGTGTAGAGTTCAGAGAACTTTTGAGGCAGTCATCCTCTTCCCTGTCAGAATCACACATTCTCAGGGGGTTTTTCTAAAATTCTGTCTGAGTCTTATTTGTTTGCAATCTTATCTCAGATTGTTTTTGCTTTATCATTTTTCCTTACATTGTTTGATTTTTCTATTAAAAGAGTGTCTAAGCCTTCAGGAGACCCTAGTTATCAATACCAGAGGTCTCTTCCTAGTTTGGTCTGTCTATTTTTAGTTTTTCTCAGAGTTTAAAGATACACATGGCCTGTACAAGGTCATCCCATGTGTACACACCCTCTGTCTCTATACAGCTCGCGGTCACACACTAGTTGTTGGATTAACAATAGCGTGCTTGTGCAGGATAATTTCTCTTGAGGATAAGGTAGTCATCCTTTCCCTTGATGAGAACTATACCTCTTAGGTATTTGAATCTTTATCATAGCAGTTAGTATTTTAGGATTAATCTTACCTTTAGCTCGCTTTTTCTCATTTAAAAAAGTTGTCATAAAAATAAAATATTTTTTTAAGGTTTTTAGACAAGTGTGAGAGTCATTTTTTTTTTAAATTGCTAGTGTGTGATTTTTGACCTGATTCTTTGTGATCTGCGATTAGGCTAGAATTGTTTTTCTTGGTTTTTGCTTGTTGGTATTTTTCCTTTTTTCTTTATCAAGCATTTAAATAATAAAAAGAAAAATATCTTTTCATTTTCTTGTTTGGTTGAAAAGTGTGTTTCTGCATTATTAGCCAAGGAAAAGTCGTTATTTCATAAGTTTTTGCAGTTTAATTAGATCATAAGTAGCTTGTAGTCAAGTGAAATTTCTTTTGAGTTTGCTGTCCAAAATCTTAGAAAAGTTAAAAAAAAAAAATTTGAAAAGTTGTTGAAATTTTGCATTAAGAAAAAATTTTGTTTCCAGCTTTTTACTCATTTTTTCTTTCGTCTGTTACACATCGTCAGTTTCACTTCCATACCCCTTGACATAAGACAAATCCATAAAATTAACGCTAAAATATAAAATTTATTAGACTTTCATGTTTGTAGGGTTAACCAACTAGTTCAGGATTTAGGGCCTTGGATTAGGTTGGAGAGGAAACTCTTCAAGGCCATTTCAAATCAAACATGGGAGTCTGAGTTAGGGAGTGTCTAAGTCCAGTATCGTGGAAGTTATCTGGGACCCCCCTCTAACACAAGGTATAAACACGAGGTCATGTGCAGAAAGGTAGAGGAGATAACCCCTCCAAAGCTGGACCAATCATAGTGGAGAACACATATAGAGGGCTTGTCTTGGGATTCCATCATTTTCATTTTCCACGGGGATTTGTGGGTCTTGAATCCATTCGAGGTCCTCATTTGTCTTCCAGACCATTTTCTCTCGATACCCTTGACAAGTTTTGGGCTCAATACCCTACTCATTGTGGTCTACCCGACTTTCGACTGTACCCGCCTGGTGACTGTTCGCACGCTGGCAACCTAGTTGCCCATATTTTTAGGCACTTACACGGGTGACTGCGGGGGTATACCATGGTACCTGGCACATACATCGGGCCATAATTTGCATAGTATACCCAGATATTGCTTCCGTGTTCGATTTTCACTTGCACCAGTAAGTTGCTCTAGTGTTGGTTGTTGTAACTGTTCTTCCAATTAATTTAGTGTTTGCTTGTCTTATCTTCTAGGGAATTTTTTTTTAGTGTGTGTAACTTTTGAACATTTAGACTACCTTAGAGTGTCTTGGATATTCTCACATAGTGGAGGATCCCGAGCTCCATCGGTCACAAAGGCTTCTAGGCCTACCGCCGGTTACACTGGAGCCACCCCCGCCACCATTAAGGAGAAAGCTAGACCAACAAGGATATTTTGAAGCAACTGGGTTACAAGCCATTATGCCCAACCAACCCCCGAAGGAATCGACCATTTTGGACCTTGAAGCAACCACTCTTGGCCTGGTTGAAGCCTCAACCATTGATTTCTTGGCACCTTTCATTGTACCAATTCAATTTTACGAGCGCTAGACAGTGTTGCACATAGCAATGGAAACAAATGATGTTACTCCTTCTGGGAATTATTCAATTCCCACTATGGTTGTCACCACAGGAGAGTTTTCACCTCCTAACCCACCATCATCAGTTCAAGCCACCATGGTCTCGACCACTTCCACATCGCACAATGGTCCGATCCCGTCTTTGGCAGTGGCCACAACCCCTTTCACACCAAGTGCGACGGGCCCCCTGTTCTCATATGGGATGCCTAGTTTGGGTACAAGTCCTGTAATTTCCTACTCCACTTTACAGAGGTTAGGTCCGGGGACAGGGAGCTCTAGTGCTCCTCTACAAGGTCACATGGGGAGCACTCCTGCTCCTTTTAATGCTTTCCCTTATGGAGGAGGTCATATCCCTCCTTGGTCCCCTTCACTCAGTAGCTCGCATCAGCCATCCGTCGGGCAACCTACACACAATAGTTTATTTGGAGCAGGGAGTCAAGGACCACCTTCGCATAGTGTGCTGGTAGGTTCAACATTGTTTTCTTTGAAAGAAACATTTTGTAACAACACCTTCTCGTCAGTCACTTTCTCGACCGGGGCCAACCCCATTTTTGGACAATCTACTTCTATGCAGGGTACTATTCTTGCATGGGGGGAAAACCTAGGAACTGCTTCCACATCAGGGCCTTGAAATTCTTGGCAGGGATTCGTTCCCTCGTCCAGAATGCTGATCTGGGGTAATTCTTTCCACAATCAATGGAACCCCAGACAAACTACTATGCCCATCCCCATGGGACCACCATGGGGCAATCCTTCCCAGAGTCCTTCGAATATAATGCATGCCCAACCATCTATGTCCTATTTGGGAAATCAGCCGATGATGTCTCCACATCTGAAAAATCCATACGCTGGCTTGGATTTTGGTAGAAACCATGTCCCTAGCCAGCGTATGGNGCCAAACTTTTTCTGGCAACCTGGTGCCAATCAAACCCCAGGCCCCTTTTTCCTAGGTTATCAGCAACAACCCAAACTACCGTTCCTGGCGACTTTACACTTGCCAGATTTGACAAGGTTGTTGAATGACCCTATTTTTCATGATTCGCATTGGCCTCCTATGCCAATGAAGTTGCCTTCAGACATTCCAATGTTCGAATCCAATCCTAACAAAGATCCAGGAGATCATGTGACTACCTTTCATCTTTGGTGCTCATCTAACTCATTGAAATATGACTCCGTACAGCTGCGATTGTTTCAACATACTCTCATTGGGAGTGCTGCGAAATGGTACATTGAGCTCGATCGCTCAAGATACTCGTCCTTTGGTGAACTGGCAATGGATTTCCTGAATCATTTCTAGTTACCTGTGAGATACGACGTTGGCACAGAGCTGCTCACCAATTTCGAACAGACAACAGCGGACCATATCTCTGATCACATCTGAGAATGGAGACGTCGGAAGAGTTTAATCAAGGTACCAGTCCCACCAACATTCCTTCTTGAGTGGTTCCTTAAGTCTTTGGTCCCGTAGTTATCCAAAGACGTCTGGAGTGTTCTCTGAAGAAGACGCCATCATGAGTTTATACAACATCTTGCCAGATGCACCACGTTCAATCCTTGATAAAACTAGACAGAGATTTGGACCACATTGTTTGCACTCTATTCATCACTTGATGAGAAAAATGAGAGTACTTACATGCCCAGTTGGGCTCTGCTAGGCATGACAGCTGTA
>JASDQU010104846.1:168952-182066 GCA_032191745.1 Picea mariana | reverse complement strand
ATTCAGCCTTTAGAGACATCTTTGTATTAGTGGGAGTATTTTGTAGCAGATCTTATCTATTGTCTATGTTCTTGGCCATCTGTTGAGCATTCCAGATCGACATCTTCATTGTAGCAGGTTTCTCTATTTTATGAATAAAGAAGAATTGAGATGTTTTGGTTTGTCTATCTTATTGCATATGGTTGAGGTATGTTCCATGGTTATCTCTTTCTGTTATTTGCTGCATACACACATATAAACACATCTAAAAAGTAGATCAGCAAAGTGTTTGATGAAATACCTCACTCAGCAAAAGTTTTTTAAAAGACACTAAAACAATGATGATCCTTGCATAATGGCCTAGGATCATTACATAGAGATGTCATATTGTTATAACCCTAAATTGCACCACACATGCTTACCTGGCATCAGGCCATCTCATATCCCTTCTTTGCCAAAGCACTGCTGAACAACTCTTTAAAAAACCTCTTTTAGAAAAGTCCACGCGCCCTACTCCATTATTGCACGTGTGTACATGCTGGCTGACCCAAAACAACCCGTGTGGACCGACAAAAGAACGAAAAAAGGAAAGTTTCCTAATGAACACAAAATCTATGGGCGAGTTAACTGAAACTCTCGGCCATGCATGGCCAAGGGTTCGTCCAAATACCTAGCTCCTTCTAGCCTATAAAAGAATGGGTAGGGGTCCCATTTGGGAAGAGGAAAAATATAGCAAAGAAACTCTGCCCATTTGCGTATTCCCATTGTCCCAACCCTTTAGCCTTCCTTTTGCCAAAGGAGATACAAAGCAGAGTAGTTGGAGGACAGTTGAAGAGGAGCCTAGGATTAGGTTCGCGAAGCAGTGGCCGGTCTCAACTTTTGTAAGTTGACTCTTTCAAAGTAATAAAGAAAGTACTTTTTCCATCCCAATTCATGAGTTATTCATAATTTGCTAAGTACATGTTTGAATTTCTAACCCGTTATTCTATAGGTAGTATGCATGTGTAGTTGTTTCTTGTCTTGTATGCAGGTCATCATTGGAAAGGAGAAACACGAACAAGTAATCAAGTGCGACAAGGGATTGACATCGAACGCCTGAAATGAGGTAGGTTGATCTAGCCATGCATTTACTAAAAATAAATGGGATTTAAGTTTGGGGACGAAGGTAGAAAGTAGTTTTTCTATAGGTGATATCTGCATGCAAAGTCTAACCCTATTTGCTAGTCCGTAAGGATATTTCCCTCACAACCGAATTGGCAACCATACTAGGGAGATCTCTAGTGTTCTTAGGAATTTTATGTGTTTTTGGATAGTTTTTAGAAAAAGACTGGTTTTTCTTGCTGTTTTTTTTTTAGTTTCTGTAAAGTCTGAGCTAGCAGAGAGTCTGGTTTTCCATACCAGCTTTCTCTGATTTGCTTGACTATGTTTGTTGGGACCCACAGAGGTACACGTGGCCTGCACAAGGTCTGCACGCATGTACCCATGCCCTACTCTCTTACAGCCCGCGTGCAAAAGCCATCTGAGGAAGTAACAGTAGCATGTAGAGTCCAAAGAATTTTGGAGGCAGTCATCCTCTTCCCTGTCAGAATCAGACATTCTCAGGGGTTTTCTAGAATTTTGTCTGAGTCTTGGTTGTTTGCATTCTTATCTCAGATTGTTTTTGCTTTATCATTTTTCCTTACATTATTTGTTTTTTCTGTTAAAAAGAGTTTCCAAGCCTTCAAGGGATCCTGATTATCAATATCACTGGTTTCTTCCTGGTTTTGGGTTGTATGTTTTCATTTTTTCTCAGAGTTTAGATATACACACGACCTGTACAAGGTCAGCCCGCATGTACACGCCCTCTGTATCTATCCAGCGCACGGTCACACATGTGCTGTTAGATTAATAGTCACATGCTTGTACAAGATACTTTTGGTTGAGGGAAAGGCAGTCATCCTTTCCCTTGATAAGAATTATTCTTCTTAGGTGTTTGAATCTCTATCTTAGCAGTCAATAGCTTAGGATTAATCTTATCCTTAGATTTCTGTTTCTCATTTAAAAGCTGTCATAAAAAGAATTTTTTAGGGTTTTTATACAAGTGTGAGAGTCATTTTAAAAAAAATTGCTAGTGTGTGATTTTTGACCTGATTCTTTGCGGTCTCCGATTAGGCCAGAATTGTTTTCTTGGTTTTTGCTTGTTGGTGTTTTTCCTTTTTTGCTTTATCAAGCATTTAAATAAAAAAATATATATCTTTTCATTTTCTTGTTTGGTTGAAGAGTGTGTTTCTGCATTATTAGCCAGGGAAAAGTCATTTATTTCATAAGTTTTTGCAGTTTACTTAGATCGTAAGTAGCTTGTAGTTAAGTGAAATTTCTTTTGAGTTTGCTGTCCAAAATCTTAGAAAATTAAAAATATTTATTTTGAAAAGTTGTTGAAATTTTGCATTAAGTAAAAGTTTTGTTTCCAGCTTTTTTATTCATTTTTTGCTTTCATCTTTTACACATCATCAGTTTCACTTTCATAACCCTTGATGTAAGACAAAGACATAAAATTAACTCTAAATTTAAAATCTACTAGACTTTTATGTTTGTAGGGTTCACCAACTAGTTTAGGATTAGGGCCTTGAATTAGGTTGGAGAGGAAACTCTTCAAGGCCATTTAAAATCAAACATTGGAGTCTAAGTTAGGGAGTGTCTAAGTCCAGTGTCGTGAAATTTATCCGGGACCTCCCTCTAACACAGGGGATAAACACGAGGTCGCGGGAAGAAAGGTAGCAGAGATAACCCCTCCAAAGATGGACCAATTGTAGTGGAGAACACATATAGAGGGCTTGTTTTGGGATTCCATTGATTGCATTTGCCACGGGGCTTTGTGGGTCTCGAATCCGTTCGAGGTCCTCAGCTGTCTTTCAGACCACTTGCTTTCAATATCCTTGACAGGTTTCGGGCTTGATACCCTACTCATTATGGTCTATCCGACTTTCGACTGTACCCGCCTGGTGACTGTTTGCACGCTAGAAACCTAGTTGCCTATCTATTTTAGGGACATACATAGGTGACTACGGGGGTATACCATGGTACCTAGGACAAACATTGGGTCACGCTTTGCAGATTATACCCAGAGGGTGCTTCCCTGTTCGAGTTGGACTTGCACTGGTAAGTTGCTCTAGTGTTGGTTGTTGTAACTGTTCTTCCAATTAGTTTAGTGTTTGCCTATCTTATTGTCTAGGGACTTTTTTAGTGTGTGTTACTTTTGAGTGTTTAGACTACCTTAGAGTGTCTTTTATCTTCTCAGAGAGTGGAGGATCATGAGCTCCGCCTATCATGAAGGCTTCTTGGCCTGCCGCCAGTTACACTGGAGCCACCCCCGCCACCATTGAGGCAAAAGTTAGACCAACAAGGGTCTTTTGAAGTGACCGGGTTACAAGAAATTGTGCCCAACCGACACCCGGAGGAATCGATCATTTTGGACCTTGAAGCATACACTCTTGGCCCAGTTGAAACCCCAACCACTGATTTCTTGGCACCTTTCATCGTACCAATCCAATTTTATGAGTGCCAAACAATGTTGCACACAACAATGGAAACAAATGTTGTTACTCCCTTTGGGAATTCTTCCATTCCCACTATGATTGTCCCCACAGGAGAGTTTTCACCTCCTAACTCACCATCATCGGTCCGAGCCACCATGGTTTGGAGTGCTTCTACATTGCACAGTGGTTCGATCCCGTCTTTGGCGGTGGCCACAACCCCTTTCACACCAAGTGCGACAGGCCCTTCGTTCTCATTTGGGATGCCTAGTTCAGGTACAAGTCCTGTACTTTCTTACTCCACTTTACAAACTTTAGGTCTGGGGGAAGGGAGCTCTAGCGCTCCTCTGCAAGGTCACATTGGGGGAACTCCTGCTCCTTTTAATGATTTCCCTTACGGAGGAGGTCATATCCCTCCTTCGTCCCCTTCACTCGGTGGCTGACATGAGCAGTCCATCGGACAACCTATATACCATAGTTATTTGGAACAGGGAGTCAAGGACCACCTTCGCATAGTATGCCGGTAGGTTCAACACCATTTTCTTTGGTTGGAATGTTTGGAAACAATGCCTTCTCATCCACCGCTTTCCTGACTGGGGGCAATCCCAGTTTTGGACAATCTACTTCTATGCAGGGTACTATTCCTGCACAGGGGGAAAACCTAGGAACTTCTTCCATAGCAGGACCTTGGAATTCAGGGAAGGGATCCGTTCTCTCATGCAAAATGCTAGTCTAGGGTAATTCTTTCCATAATCAATGAAACCCCAAACAAACTACTATGCCCATCCCCATGGGACCACCATGGGGCAATCCTTCCCAGAGTCCTTCGAATATAATGCATGCCCAACCATCTATGTCCTATTTGGGAAATCAGCCAATGATGTCTCCACATATGCAAAATCCATACACTGGACAGGGCCATGGTTTCTACCAAAATCCAGGCCAACAACCAAACTTTTCCTGGCAACTTGGTGCTAGTCAAACTCCAAGCCCCTTTTCCCAGGTTATCACCAACAACCCAAACTACCTTTCCTGGCGAATTTGCACTTGCCAGATTTGACAAGGTTGTTGAATGACCCCATTTGTCATGATTCGCGTTGGCCTCCTATGCCGACGAAGTTTCCTTCGGACATTCCAAAGTTTGAAGCCAAGCCTAACGAAGATCCAGGCGATCACATGACTACCTTCCATCTTTGGTGCTCATCTAACTCATTAAAAGATGACTCCATACAGTTGCGATTGTTTCAACATACTCTCATTGGGAGTGCCATGAAATGGTACATTGAGCTCGATCGCTCAAGATACTCTTCCTACGGTGAGCTGGCAATGCCTTTCCTCAACCATTTTCAATTACCTGTGAGATACGACGCTGGCATAGAGCTGCTAGCCAATTTTGAACAGACAACAATGGACCATATCTCTGATCACATTCAAGAATGGAGACACTGAAAAAATCTAATCAAGGTGCTAGTCCCACCAACATTCTTGCTTGAGTGGTTCCTTAAGTCTTTGGTCCCGCAGTTATCCAAAGACGTTGCAACGTCGGGTGTATTCTCTGAAGAGGACACCATCATGAGGGCTCAATGGTTTGAGCTCATCTATTCTCAGTCTGGTTTATTATACAACATATTGCCAGATGCGCCATGTTCAATACTGGATAAAACTAGACAAAGAGTTGGACCACATGCCGATGGTATTGTTGGTTCAGCACAAACAAAGCCCGCTAAGAAATTGACGAAGTAGTTGCAGCAGTTATCTATACAACACATAGTGGCTAGCCAAACTACTTCTTTGGCTACTCCCCCTAACCAAACGTTAGAGGTACACATAGTGCAATTGACTAACCCAAAGGCCACCCAGCAGCCTGAAGGAAAGAAAAAACAACAAAAAGAAGGGTAAGGGGGATAAAAAACCCACTGATAATGCTGGCGGGGACAACACTGAAAAACAGAAGGCAAGGTATCCATGCAACTTGTGTGTGGAGTACCACCCAACCCATCTATGTCCTTGACTTGTAGAGGCCCAAAAGTTTGTGACGCAACAACAACAGGCTGTGTTGACTAATCCATTTCAGCATGGGCAAAATCTAACTCAAGCCTCTACAAGCACCGAAGGGGGCAGCCATGAACCATGTCCGCCTCTAAACAACCCTGCATCTATGAACGTATATATAGTTAGGGGTGAGACTTTTATATCGACTAGAGCACACGACTATAGTAAAGCAAGCACTTATGAGAAGGGTAAAGAAGCTGACCTCCCATCTCTTCCTCTACATATTGAGAAGACATTGGGAGAAACAATGACACACATTCCCAAAGGTGCATTTAAAAAAGCTTCCCATAACCCAAACGCAAGGGCCGCCCAGAACTACTATGTGGTGGAAGATTTATCACAAACCCCTTGTGTGATGTCCACTTTGGAAGTCCTCCAAATCTGCCCTTCTCAGAGGAAAGCCTTGTTAACCTCTTTAGGCTCTACCGAGACTTGTAATCCAGGTATAATCATGTTGGATACAAACAAATTAAAACCTCGTCTTCCTTACCACATATCATTTCAAATAGTAGTGGATTATCCCATGAAAACTTTTACTCAGAATATCTTCCGCACGGTGGTTGATGAGGGCACCTTGATATGCGTTATGTCATTGGCATGTTGGAAGGCCATTGGTCAGCCCGTTTTGTCTTTGTCACCTACCCTCCTCACCACTTTCGATGGTCGTTTGTTCCAACCACATGGCATCGTTCCTTCTTTCCCCGTGCATTTAGGAGAGAAGACTATGTGTGTCGAAGTAGAGGTAGTCGATGCTCCCCTCGACTATAACCTCTTGTTAGGAAGGAGTTGGACTTATGCTATGCAAGTTGTGGTTGCTACAATTTTCTAGTTCTTGTTGTTTCCACATGAGGGTCGAATAGTGACCATCGATCAATTGTCTTTCTCTAGACCTGACCCTACTTTGGGGGCATCCACGGTCCCTATGATTGATAATCCTCAACTAGGTGTTGTCAATGTAGGAGTTGGTTTGTGCCCATCCTTGATGGGTACCTTCGATTACCCGCCCCCTCACGACAATATCAAATTTATATCCAATCACCATAAGGTTGAGATTTTTCAAGTTTCATTGTTCCGCACGACTTACTTCGAGGATCCATGGATACTTCCTTCCCCATCGGCCATGATGGATGAGAGAGGGCACCCGAGCATGTCCATGCATTTGTCTGTAGATGAAGTAGCATACTCTTTAGTCCAGCAAGCTTCAACTAACACTGATCTGACTTCTTCATAAGAGTTATATCCACTTCTAGAGCCTATCTAGTCTCAGGGTTCTCTCACTAACACTGATTCATTAGACTTAGTCTTGCCTTATGACGAAGTAGTAATCGAAGCAATGAATAGTCCAGACAAACCTTGGGAGGATCTTCATCACAGATCATACTTCCTCCCAGAGTTAAGCCAAATTGAAGTGGGAGAATTCACCGTGACAATGACGAGAGAGCGGTCTTGTCCTATTAATCCTTTAGCTACACACATGGTTTATGCTGAGGGTAATATGGAAACTATCGCCGAAACCTGAACGATCAATATCTCCTGAAACCCTGGCATCATGGAGAATGTCTTCATCGGAGCATCCTGCTCCCCTGAAGAGATTCAAATCTACACAGATCTTTTCAAAGAATTCTGCGACGTTTTTGCCTGGTCTTATGAGGAAATGCTAGGCATCGATCCAAGAATAGTTGAACATGAAATCACAACTTATCCTGATGCCAAGCCAATTCGGCAGAAGCTTCATCCAGCTAATCCTAAGAAAGTAGTAGCCATTAAGGTTGAGGTTGAGAAATTGCTAAACGTCGAGTTTATATATCCTATCAATTTGACCCAATGGGTGTCAAAACCCGTGCTGGTCAATAAAAAACAAGGCATGATTCGTGTATGCACTGACTTCCATGATTTGAACAAGGCATGTCCCAAATATAACTTTCCCACATCGTTCATCGACTAGATCATTGATGAATGTGTGGGTTGCG
The DNA here is from genome assembly GCA_032191745.1 of Picea mariana. Taxonomy (NCBI): domain Eukaryota; kingdom Viridiplantae; phylum Streptophyta; class Pinopsida; order Pinales; family Pinaceae; genus Picea; species Picea mariana. The sequence continues at coordinate 174,553 of JASDQU010104846.1, read as the reverse complement.
AAGCCTTTTCTTTCATGGATGGTTTTTTGGGATATAATCAAATCCAAATCAAACTTGAAGACCAACACAAAATGGCATTCATCTGCCCATGGGGTACATTCACATATCGTAAAATGCCTTTTGGTCTCAAAAATGCTAGAGCCACCTTTCAGGGGGCCATGTATTTTTCTTTTCATGACCTCAAGCATATAGTCAAGGCCTATCTAGATGATTTAGCATCACGATATTGCAAGAGAACGGATCATCCCACACACCTCCGTCTTATCTTCGAACGTTGTCGCTACTTTCAGATTCATCTGAATCCAAACAAGTGCAGCTTCTGCGTAACGTCAGGACGATTGTTAGGTTTCATAGTGTCAAAAACAGGGATCATGGTCGATCCTCTCAAGGTTGAGGAAATAATTCAATTTCTCCCCCCACATACAATCCTTCAACTTCAGAGTCTACAAGGCAAGGCGAACTTTTTACGACACTTCATCGCCAACTATGCCAAAATAACCAAGGGATTTATGCACTTACTGAAGAAATACATTCCCTTTTATTAGGATGACATGGCTCAATGCTCTTTCGATGCATTGAAACATGCCCTCACAACTGCCCCTTTGCTCCAGCCACCGAACTATAACAAAGATTTCTTATTATATCTGGCTGCAGCAGAATCAACCATTGGCATGGTTTTAGTTCAAGAAGATGACTTGTTCGCAGAATACCTGATCTATTACCTGAGCCGAGGCCTCATAGGACTAGAACTTAATTATTCTCACATTGAAAAACTTGTGTTGGCAGCAGTTCATGCTGTTCAACGGTTCCGTCATTATGTTCTGTTTCGAAAGACCACCATCATTGCTGTTGTGAATCCATTCCAGTACATGTTGACACGATGGGTAATACACGATGGGTAATCGGCAGAAAAATTAGTAGATGGATCGTCATCCTCCAAGAGCTTGACTTAGACTTCATTTCAACAAAGTCCAAAAAGTCATTGGTCTTCGCAGAACTTATTTCTGAACTTCAGGTTGATTCAGGTGACGTTGTGCCTAAAGAATCGCCTATTCGGGGAGATATGTTTTTGATCACATCTTCAGATCCCTCGTATGGAGATATAATTATCTATCTCTAGACTTTGAAGTGCCTCACCACTGCTTCTCATGATGAGTGTCAACGTATATGCCATCAGGCTAAGAATTATCTCATACTCGAAGATACATTGTATCAAAGAGGTGTAGACTGCATCCTACGCCGATGTCTCACTCATGAGGAAGCAATTATCATTCTTAACGATTTCCATACCAGATCTTGTGGCGGTCATTTGTATGGGTTGGAAACAACCCAAAAGATTCTATGAGTAGGTTACTTCTGGCCAACACTTATCAAAGATTGTATTGAATCGGTCAAGAAGTGCCATCCATGCCAAATCTTCTCTCAAAAGATGAGGGCACATCCCACTCCCATGTTTCTTGTTATCACCGTTGTTCCCTTCACCAAGTGGGGGATTGATTACACTACTTGCAACCCTCCTTCAACAAGGGGGCATTGCTATATCATCGTAGCTGTAGACTACTTCACAAAGTGGGTCGAAGCTATGCCAACATTTAAAGATGATGGCGAGATTGCAACTCTCTTTTTATTCAATCAGATAATAGCAAGGTTCGACGTCCCGAGGGAGATTGTCACTGACCATGGCATTCACTTTCAGAATCAAATGTTGACCAAATTAACATCAAATCTTGGGTTACGGTAAGAACATTCATCACCCTACTACCCCCAGGCCAATGGGCAGGTGGAAGCTATAAACAAAATTCTTAAGATTATTCTACAACGAACTATCAACTCAGCCAAGTCAAATTGGCATTTGATGTTATACTCGACATTATGGGCTTACCGAACATCTCTTAAGACTGCAATTGGTTTCTCACCTTTTCAACTCATTTATGGGTTGGAGGTAGTCTTGCCCATTGAATGTCAGATCCCGTCTCTAAAATTGGCAGTGCAATTATTGCCAGTCACTTCTCCACTTGAGGAACAGTTAGTATACCTTGAGTAGCTCAATGAACAGTTTCGTGATGCGGCCTTGGTCAACGAGGTGCACAAACATAAGTTCAAGTGTCAATATGATAGGTCCGTTCATCCTCGGATTTTTTCTGAAGGCAACCTTGTCCTGGTCTATGACCAAGATAAGGACCCCCTGGGGGCAGGCAAATTCAAACCCATGTGGTTCGAGCCTTTCATCATAAAAGAGGTAATAAAAAAGGGCACCTATCATCTGGTTGATTTCGAAGGGAATACTTTGGCAGAGCCTAGAAATGGGCTCTACCTCAAGAAGTATTACTCATAGGCAGGTCACTGTGGCTAACTTTTTGTAACATATGCATAGTCTTTGTACTATTACTTTTTAGTTTTTTTTAAGTGTTATGGACATATCATTGATGTTATCTTTCATCACTATGGCAGATGTCAAGTGATTCCAAGGTGTTCGTTGGGTATGTAGATGGTGCTAGTCGACACACTCGGAGGCTTGCCTTTGCAGCTTGGGTAATCTTTACACCTCAAGGCCACTTGATATTTTCCAGAGTTATATGCTTAGGTGACACCACAAATAATGTCACCGAGTATAGTGCAGTTATTGAATTACTTCATGACACTTTGTCATTGGGTATCTCTCATCTCTGGGTCTATCTCAATGCTCAATTGGTTGTGTCTCATTTAAACAGAGTATATCGGGTTCATCATCCAACTTTACATAGACGATTCCTTAGGGTACGTCTCTTAGAACAACACTTTGATTATATTACATATTTTCATGTTCCTAGGAGATTAAACCAAGTTACAGATACTCTAGCTAATCAAATTTTAGATTCGCATCTTGCACACATATGAAAGAACATTAACATAAGCATGTAAATACATTATTTGTACACATGATCCATAAGACACAAAAGACAAAAAAAAAAACATATATAATATCATAAAGTAACCAGAGTACATAGATGGGCCTCAAAAATAGGACTAGTAATGAGTCATAGGGCTTATGCCCTCAAAAAATATATACAAGTAGTGCTCGTGACACGTAAAATGTCTAAATAGGTTCAGGGCCTATGGTCCCTATTGTACTGGTCCACAGCATGGGCTAAACACATAAACTATCGGACCCACATCCGAGGTGCCCCCACTACATGAGGCTGCATGGATGGCGGTAGGTCCTCAATATCTGCCATCGGGACTGTGTGAGTGAGCGCAGTGAAGTTCCACTCAGCTCATCTAAGTCCCCTCTCATCGTCCCTGGCTGGGAGTTCTCCTGCTCCTGCTAGTCCCCCGGCAGCGGCGGCTGTGGCCCCTGGCCGAGGACAATGCCTATTCCTTGCATAATCGGCAGGTCTCACTGGTCCCACATCTGCATGCAACAAACGTATATCCATCAAATACTCTGGCATATAAAAAAATGATGATATATAACAAAAACGACATAAAAATTACATATACAACAAAAAAAAAAAACTACAAAGGTAGAGACTTACCCATCTCCCCTTTCTCCTCACCAGGAGGTACTAGTATCTCTGGGTCTCTCGAAAAATCAATCTTGGCATAGGGGTAGTCCTCTATAACTGAGATCTGCAGTGACATCCATGCAAAAAAGTCATCATCGAAGGACTCATTGATCCTTCCACCACCCTGTCACGGCAGTAATACTGCCCATCTACACACAACAAGAAAAGAGGCCTGATGTCCTCGTACCACTACCCGAGGACTAAAACTCAGAACTCTCTTGAAAAAGAAAGAACACAAAATAGTCCCGAAACCGAAGTTTCTCTATGTCCATTGATGACAATCTGTCAATTGCCTCTTCATACACTCCAGCAATGTAGTACTATAGTTGAAAATGTGTGCATTCAAGCACTGGACAACACAGTTCATTTGTGCATGGGACGCCTGATGCAAGGCTGTTGAACCGGTAATCCACCCAATGAGAAATAATATCGCTTGCAACAATAGGTTAGTAATCTTGCTTATAGGAACCTGGGAGCTCAAACAGTTTGTCCCAGCCTCACAGTATAGGGCTATCAGTTCTGCTATATTATGCGGCCCCGACGGAAATGTCCTGAAGTTGATTGGTTCCCCTCTCCTTGAGAGGCCAGTCAAAACGTAGATATCCTCGGTGGAAGGCACCAATGATTGCCCCTCTAGCATGAAAGCCTTTGCATCAGGGTGCCAATAGTCAATCAAGGAATTCCGTAACCTCAGTTGCATCTGCATAAAATAACATAGGAAGAACTTTAACAAACCACATTGCATTAACGTGGCCACAACATTTGGATCTTCCACAACCAACTCACCAACTTCTTCATTCTCCCTTTCCCTCCAGTGGACATACATCCTACCAAAACAACAAGGTTCAAGAGGGTGGGTGAGTGCTTTTTGATTTTTTTGTCTATAAAGGGCGGTCCACGCGTGCTGTCTAGGTGACAGTCACGTGTACATGTAGGCAAGTTTTACTATGCCCGAGTGTACAAGCGGCCTGTCTAGAGACAACCTGTGTGGACCTAGGGCCGACCTTTTAAAGGTCGATACCCACCTAAAAAATGAAATGCAAAGAAAAAATAAAGAATTGAATAGCTAGATAGGGGAGTTTGTACTTACTTGGTCTAGACGGAAGTTTGTTTCGTCCACTATAGCTCCCATAATCACCGCTTTTATCAAAGTGGGTCTTTTGGCTCTAGAGTCAATTTCCAAATCAGCAATGGTGATAATGAGCTGCCAACTTCTATTTATAGACTTTTTGGATTCTTTTTGTCACTTTTTTGGCCTCCCTTATCATTTTATTTATACCAAAAACCATTTAGAGTGATTCAGGAGTTGCATCGGAGGGATTTGATCGGGTATTGGGACAGTTTTTGGGAGTTTTGAGTACTTTTCGACGGTCCATGAAAAATTTTCGGACGATCAACTTGAGCATATAGGTTAGGTTTCTACCCTGATTTTTGTATCTCGTTGTCTTTTTACTTGGCCATAGGATCGATCCCATCAGGTTGTGACATAGAACCATCATCTCTACTTTAGAAGTGTCACAAATTGGTGGTAGAGATTAATGGAACATGGATTCCCTAGGTAGATCCTAGTTGCATTATGGTATTCATGTCGTCTCTAAAAACACTGTAGGCTCGGGTGTCCTTATAGTCTTTCCTGAATATGAGTTTGAGCCTCATTTGCATGATTCTTCTTCACTCTTGACCTCACCTTCAGGACTCCCAAAAAATAACGGGTCTTCTTTTAAGCCCTTTTCATACCCTTTAAACATGAAAAGATTGCCGAGCGATCTTGTGGCCTTTCATGCTCATTAAAATAAAATTTGAAGTCACGTCTATCCGGCGGTAGTTTACCCCTTTTTCAGTCCAGACGGTCAACTATACGAACAAAGGTATACTCTATGGAACTTCAACTCTATAGAAGAGTACTCTCAGGTATAATTTTATCCCTTTTTCGGGCCTGAGGGACTAAACTTACGAAGAAGGAACCCCCACGGAGTCCATAGTTAAGCTCTTTTCAAACTCCCTTAAATTGAAAATATCGTCGAGTGACCTTATTCTTTCAAACTCATTAAACTGG
>JASDQU010104846.1:125950-154131 GCA_032191745.1 Picea mariana | reverse complement strand
AAGTGAAATTTCTTTTGAGTTTGCTGTCCAAAATCTTAGAAAATTAAAAAATATTTATTTTGAAAAGTTGTTGAAATTTTGCATTAAGTAAAAGTTTTGTTTCCATATTTTTATTCATTTTTTGCTTTTGTCTTTTACACATCATCAATTTCACTTTCATACCCCTTGACATAAGACAAAGCCATAAAATTAACTCTATATTTAAAATCTACTAGACTTTTATGTTTGTAGGGTTCACCAACTAGTTCAGGATTAGGGCCTTGGATTAGGTTGGAGAGGAAACTCTTCAAGGCCATTTAAAATCAAACATTGGAGTCTTAGTTAGGGAGTGTCTAAGTCCAATGTCGTGAAAGTTATCCAGGACCCCCCTCTAACACAGGGGATAAACACGAGGTCGCGTGCGGAAAGGTAGCGGAGATAACCCCTCCAAAGATGGACCAATCGTAGTGGAGAACACATATAGAGGGCTTGTTTTGGGATTCCGTTGATTGCATTTTCCATGGGGCTTCATGGGTCTCAAATCCATTTGAGGTTCTCAGTTGTCTTCCAGACCACTTTCTTTCTATACCCTTGACAGGTTTCGGGCTCGATACCCTGCTCATTGTGGTCTACCTGACTTTCGACTGTACCCGCCTAGTGACTGCTTGTGCGCTGGCAACTTAGTTGCCTATCTATTTTAGGGACATACACAGGTGACTACGGGGGTATATCACAGTACCTAGGATAGACATTGGGCCACGCTTTGTAGATTATACCCAGAGGGTGCTTTCGTGTTCGAGTTGCACTTGCACCAGTAAGTTGCTCTAGTGTTGGTTGTTGTAACTGTTCTTCCAATTAATTTAGTGTTTGCCTGTCTTATTGTCTAGGGACTTCTTTAGTGTGTGTTAATTTTGAGCATTTAGACTACCTTAGAGTGTCTTTGATCTTCTCACACATTGGAGGATCATGAGCTCTGTCAGTCACGAATGCTTCTTGGCCTGCCGCCGGTTACACTGGAGCCACCCCCGCCACCATTGAGGCGAAAGCTAGACCAACAAGGGTCTTTTGAAGCGATTGGGTTACAATCACTTGTGCCTGACCAACAACAGGAGGAATCGACTGTTTTGGACCTTGAAGTGCATGCTCTTGGCCTGGTTAAAACCCCAACCACTGATTTCTTGGCACCTTTCATCATACCAATACAATTTTACGAGCGCTAGATAGTGTTGCATACAACAATGGAAACAAATGTTGTTACTCCTTTTGGAAATTATTCAATTCCCACTACGGTTGTCACCATAGGAGAGTTTTCACCTCCTAACCCACTATCATCAGTCCGAGCCACCATGGTCTCGATCACTTCTACATCGCATAGTGGTCTGATCCCGTCTTTGGTGGCGGCCACAACCCCTTTCACACCTAGTGTGACAAGCCCTCCGTTCTCATACGGGATGCCTAGTTCGGGTACAATTCCTGTACTTTCCTACTCCACTTTACAGAATTCAGGTCTGGGGGCAGGGAGCTCTAGTGCTCCTCTGCAAGGTCACATAGGGGGCACTCCTACTCCTTTTAATTCTTTCCCTTATGGAGGAGGTCATATCCCTCATTCATCCCCTTCACTCGGTGGCTCGCATTAGCAGTCCGTCAGGTAACCTATATACCATAGTTTATTTGGAGCGGGGAGTCAAGGACCACCTTCGCATAACATGTCGGCAGGTTTGACACCATTTTCTTTGGCTGGAACATTTGGTAATAATGCTTTCTCGTCAGCCACTTTCTTGATTGGGGGCAATCCCAGTTTTGGACAATCTATCCCTATGCAGGGTACTATTCCTACATAGGGGGTAAACCCAGGAACTTCTTCCACATCAGGACCTTAGAATTTCGGGCAGGGATCCGTTCTCTTGTCTGAAATGTTGATCTGGGGTAATTCTTTTCACAATCAATGGAACCCTGGACAAACTACTATGCCCATCCCCACAGGACCACCATGGGGCAACCCTTCCCAGAGTCCTTCAAATATAATGCATGCCCAAACATCTATGTCCTATTTGGGAAATTAGCCGATGATGTCTCCACATATGAAAAATACATACGTTGGCCAGGGCCCTGGTTTCTACCAGAATCCGGGCCAGCAGCCAAACTTTTCTTGGCAACCTAGTGCCAGTCAAACTCCAGGCCCCTTTTTCCCAGGTTATCACCAACAAGCCAAACTACCTTTCCTATCGACTTTGCACTTGCCAGATTTGACAAGGTTGTTGAATGACCCCATTTGTCACAATCCGCGTTGGCCTCCTATGCCGACGAAGTTGCCTTCGGACATTCCAAAGTTCGAATCGAAGCCTAACGAAGATCTAGGTGATCACATGACTATCTTCCATCTTTGGTGTTCATCTAACTCATTAAAATATGACTCTGTATAGTTGCAATTGTTTCAATGTACTCTCATTGGGAGTGCCACAAAATGGTACATTGAGCTCGATCGCTCAAGATACTCTTCCTTCAGTGAGCTGACAATGGCTTTCCTAAACCATTTCCAGTTACCTGTGAGATACGATGCTAGCACAGCGTTGCTGGCCAATTTCGAATAGATGACAATGGACCATATCTCTAATCACATCCGAGAATGGAGACGCCAGAAGAGTCTAATCAAGGTGCCAGTCCCACTAGCATTCCTGCTTGAGTGGTTCCTTAAGTCTTTGGTCCCACAATTATCCAAAGACGTCACAACGTCGAGTGTATTCTCCGAAGAAGACACCATCATGAGAGCTCAACAGTTTGAGCTCATATATTCTCAGTCCGGTTTATTATACAACATCTTGCTAGATGCGCCACGCTCAATACTGGATAAAACTAGACAGAGAGCTGGACCACATGCCGATGGTATTTTGGTTCAACACACACAAATCCTGTTGAGCAATTGACAAAGCAGTTGCAGTAGTTATCTATACAACACACAACGGCCAGCCAAACTACTACTTTGGATACTCCCCCTACCCAAACGTCGGAGGTACACATAGTGCAATCGATTAACCCAAAGGCCACCCAGCAGCCTGGAGGAAAGAAAACACAATGAAAGAAGGGTAAAGGGGATAAAAAACCTACTGATAATGCTGGCGAGGACCACACTAAAAAACAAAAGGCAAGGTATCCATGCAACTTGTGTGTGGAAGACCACCCAACCCATCTCTATCCTCAACTTGGAGAAGCCCAAAAGTTTGTGATGCAACAACAACAGGTTGTGTTGACTAATCCATTTCAGCATGGGAAAAATATAACTCAAGCCTCTGCAAGCATCGAAGGGGGCAGCCAAGAACCTTGTCCACCTCCGAACAACCCTGCATCCACGAACGTATATATGGTTAGGGGTGATGCTTTGATATCGACTAGAGTGCACGNATTGGGAGAAACAATGACACACATTCCCAAAGGTGCATTTAAAAAATCTTCTCATAACCCAAACGCAAGGGCCGCCCAGAACTACTCTGTGGTGGAGGATTTATCACAAACCCCTTGTGCAATTTCCACTTTGGAGGTCCTCCAAAGCTGCCCTTCCCAGAGGAAATCCTTGTTAACCGCTTTAGGATCTACCAAGACTTGTAATCCGGGTAAAATCATGTTGGATACAACCGACTTAAAACCTCGTCTACCTTACCATGTAGCGTTTCAGATAGTAGTGGATTATCCCACGAAAAATTTTACTTGGAATATTTTCTGCATGGTGGTTGATGAGGGAGCCTCGACATGTGTTATGTTGTTGGCATGTTGGAAGGCCATTGGCCAGCCCATTTTGTCTCCATCACCTACTCTTCTCACTACTTTCGATGGTCATTTTTTTTGACCACATGGAATTATTCCTTCTTTTCCCATGCAGTTAGGAGGGAAGACCGTGTGTGTTGAAGTAGAGGTAGTCAATGCTCCCCTTGACTATAACCTCTTGTTAGGAAGGAGTTGGTCTTATGCCATGTAAGCTTTGGCTGCTACAGTTTTCTGGGTCTTGTTGTTTCCACATGAGGGCTGGATAGTGACCATCGATGAATTGTCCTTCTCCAGACTTGACCTTGCTTTGGGGGCATCCATGGTCCCAATGATAGATAATCCTCAACCAGGTGTTGCCAATGTAGGGGTTGGTTTGTGCCAATCTTTGATGGGTACCTTCGATTACCCACCCCCTCAAGGCGATATCAAGTTTATATCCAATCACCATAAGGTTGAGATTTTTCAAGTTTCGTCATTCCGCATGACTTACTTTGACGATCCGTGGACCCTTCCTTCCCCATTGGCCACGATGGATGAGATAGGACATTCAGGCATGTCCATGCCCTTATCCGAAACTAAAGTAGCATACTCTTTAGTCCAAAAAAATGCATCCCACACTGATCCAGTTCCTTCACAAGAGTTAGATTCACTTCTAGAGCCTGCTTGGGCTCAGGGTTCTCTCGCTCACACCGATTCATCGGACTTAGTCTTTCCCTCTGATGAAACAATAATTGAAGCAATGACTAGTCCGGATAAACCCTGGGAAGATCTTCATCACAGATCATACTTCCTTCTAGAGTTAAGCCGAATTGAAGTGGTAGAATTCACCGTGACCATGACAGGAGAGCGGTCTTGTCCTATTAATCCATTAGCTACACAGGAGGTTTATGCTGAGGGTAATATGACAACTATTGCTGAAACCTTACCGATCAATATCTACCGAAACCCTAGCATCATGGAGAATGTCTTCGTTGGAGCGGATTGCTCCCCTAAAGAGATTCAAATCTACACAGATCTTTTCAAAGAATTCCACAACATTTTTTCCTGGTCTTGTGAGGAAATGCCAGGCATTGATCCAAGAATAGTTGAACATGAAATTACAACGTATCCTGATGCCAAGCCGATTCGGAAAAATCTTCGTCCAGTTAATCCTAATAAAGCAACAACCATTAAGGTTGTGTTTGAGAAATTTCTAAAAGCCGGGTTTATTTATCCAATCCATTTGACCCAATGGGTGTCAAACCCTGTGCCGGTCAATAAAAAAACAAGGCACGATTCGTGTATGCACTGACTTCCGTGATTTGAACAAGGCATGTCCCAAAGATAATTTTCCCACACTGTTCATCGACCAGATCATTGATGAATGCACATTTTGCGAAGCCTTTTCTTTCATGGATGGTTTTTCAGGATATAATCAAATCCAAATCAAACCCGAAGACCAGCACAAAATGACATTCATCTGCCCATGGGGTACATTCGCATATCATAAAATGCCTTTTGGTCTCAAAAATGTTGGAGCCACCTTTCAGTGGGCCATGTCTTTTGCTTTTCATGACCTCAAGCATATAGTCGAGGTCTATCTAGATGATTTAGCATCATGATCTCGCAAGAGAACGGATCATCCCATGCACCTCCGGATTATCTTAGAATGTTGTCTCTACTTTCAGATTCATCTGAATCCAAACAAGTGTAGCTTCTGTGTAATGTCAGGATGATTGTTAGGTTTCATAGTGTCAACAATAGGGATCATGGTCGATCCTCTCAAGGTTGAGGCAATAATTCAGTTTCCCCCCCACATACAATCCTTCAACTTCAGAGTCTACAAGGCAAGGTGAAATTTTTATGATACTTCATCGCCAACTATGTCGAAATCACCAAGGGATTTATGTGATTACTGAAGAAAGACATTCCCTTTTACTGGGATGATGCGGATCAACACTCTTTCGATGCATTGAAACATGCCCTCACAACTGCCCCTTTGCTCTGGCCACCGAACTATAACAAGGATTTCTTATTATATCTGGCTGCAGCAGAGTCAACCATTGGCATGGTTTTAGTTCAGGAAGATGACTTGTTCACATAATACATGATCTATTATTTGAGCCGAGGCCTCGTAGGACCAGAACTTAATTATTCTCACATCGAAAAACTTGCATTGGCAGTAGTTCATGCTGTTCAACGGTTTCGTCATTATGTTCTGTTTCGAAAGACCACTGTCATTGCTATCATGAATCCATTCCAGTACATGTTGACACGACGGGTAATAGGTGGAAAAATCAGTAGATGGATATTCATCCTCCAAGATTTTGACTTAGACTTCGTTTCAAAAAAGTCCAAAAAGCCATTGGTCTTCGCAGAACTTATTTTGAAACTTCCAGTTGAGTCAAGTGACGTTGTGCCTGAAGAATCGCCTATCCAGGGAGATATGTTTTTTATCACATGTTCAGATCCCTGGTATGGAGATATACTTATCTATCTCTAGACTTTGAAGTGCCCCACCACTGCTTCTTGCGATGAGCGTCGACGTATATGCCATTAGTCTAAGAATTATCTCATACTTGAAGATACATTGTATTGGAGAGGTGTAGACTGCATCCTACGCCAATGTCTCACTCATGAAGAAGTAGTTATCATGCTTAATGATTGCCATACCGGAGCTTGTGGTGGTCATTTTTCAGGGTTGGCAATAGCCCAAAAGATTCTACGTGCAGGTTACTTCTGGCCGACACTTATCAAAGATTGTATCAAATCGGTTAAGAAGTGCCATCCATGCCAAATCTTCTCTCAGAAGATGAGGGTACATCCCGCTCCCATGTTTCCTGTCATCATCGTTGGTCCCTTCATCAAGTGGGGGATTGATTATACTACTTGAAACCCTCCTTCAGCAAGGGGGCACCACTATATCATCATAGTTGTAGACTAGTTCACAAAGTGGGTTGAATCTATGCCAACGTTTAAAGATGATGGAGAGACTACAACTCTCTTTTTATTCAATCAGATAATAGCAAGGTTCGGCGTCCCAAGGGAGATTGTCGTTGACCATGGCAGTCACTTTCAGAACCAAATGATGATCGAGTTAACATCAAATCTTGGGTTACGACAAGAACATTCATCACCCTACTACCCCCAAGAAAATGGGCAAGTGGAAGCTATAAACAAAACTCTTAAGACTATTTTATAGCGAACTATCAACTCAGCCAAGTCAAATTGGCATTTGATGTTATACTCGTCATTATGGGCTTACCGAATATCTGTTAAGACTACAACCGAATTTTCACCTTTTCAACTCATTTATGGGTTGGAGGCAATCTTGCCCATCGAATGTCAGTTCCCATCTCTAAAGTTGGTAGTACAATTATTGCTTGAAACTTCTCCACTTGAAGAATGGTTAGTATACCTTGAGCAGCTCAATGAGTAGCATCGTGATGCGGCCCTGGCCAACGAGGCTCACAAACATAAGGTCAAGTGTCAGTATGATAGGTCCGTTCATCCTCGGGTTTTCTCTGAAGGCGACCTTGTCTTGGTGTACAACCAAGATAAGGACCCCCTGGGGGCAGGAAAATTCAAACCCATGTGGTTCGGACCCTTCATCATAAAAGAGGTTTTTAAAAAAGGGTGCTTATTGTCTCATTGATTTTGAAGGGAATGCTTTGGCAGAGCCTAGAAATGGGCTCTACCTCAAGAAGTATTACTCATAGGCAGGTCATTGTGGGTAATATTTTCTAACATATGTATAGTCTTTGTACTATTACTTTTTAGTTTCTTTTAGTATTATGGATGTGTCATTGATACTATCTTTTGTCACTGTGGCAGATGTCAAGTGATTTCGAGGTGTTCGTTGGGTATGCAGACGGTGCTACTTGGCACACTCAGAAGCTTGCCTCAACAGCTTGGGTAATCTTTACACCTCAAGGAGATTTATTATCTTCCGGAGGGATATGCTTAGGTGACACCACAAATAATGTTGCCGAGTATAGAAAAGTTATTGAGTTACTTCATGACGCTTTGTCATTGGGTATCTCTCATCTCCGGGTCTATCTCAATGCTCAACTAGTTGTGTCCGAGTTAAACAGAGTGTACCGAATTCATGATCCTACTTTACACCGACATTTTCTTAGGGTACATCTCTTAGAATGAAACTTTGATTATATTACATATTTTCATGTTCCTAGGAGGTTAAATCAAGTTATAGATACTCTAGCTAATCAAATTTTAGATTGGCATCTTGCACACATATGAAAGAACATTGACATAAGCATGTAAATACATTTTTTCACACATGATCCATAAGACACAAAATACCAAAAAACCATATATAATATCATAAAGTAACCAGAGTACATAGACGGACACAAGCATCTCAAAAAATAGGATCGATAATGAGTCACAGGGCTTATGCCCTCAAAAAATATATACAAGTAGTGCTCGTGGCACGTAAAAATGTCTAGATAAAGTCAGGGCCTGTGGGCCCTGTTATACTGGTCCATAGCATTGGCTAAGCGCTGAAACAACTGGACCCACGTCCATGGTGCCCCCAGTACATGAGGCTGCATAGATGGTGGCAGGTCCTCAATCTCTGCAATCGGGACCGTGTGAGTGAGTGCAGTGAAGTTATGCTCAACCCATCTTAGTACCCTCTCAGCCTCCTCGGCTGGAAGATCTCTTGCTACTACTGGTCCCCCAGTAGAAGCAAGTGCGGCCCCTGGACGAGGATGACACCTATTCCTCACATAGTCAATGGGTCTCACTGGTCCCACATCTGCACACAATGAACATATATCCATCAAATACTCTGGCACAACAAAAAAATGATATATATAACAAAACAATATAAAAATTACATATACAACAAAAAAACTACAAAGGTGGAGACTTACCCATCTCCCCTCGCACCTCACCAAGAGGTACTGGTATCTTCAGGTCTCTCGAAAAATCAATCCCAGCATAGGGTTAGTCCTCTATAACCGGGATATGTCATGACAACCATGCAAAAAATTCATCATCAAAGGACTCATTGGTCCTTCCACCAACCTGTGACAGAAGTAATACTGCCTATCTACACATAGTAGGAAAAGAGGCTTGATGTCCTCGTACCACTACCCGAGGACTAAAACTTGAAAATCTCTCAAAAAAGAACAAACACAAAATAGTCCCGAACCTGAAGTTCCTCTGTGTCCGCTAATGGAAATCTGTCAATTGCCTCTTCATACACTCCAACAATGTAGTACTCCAGTAAAAAATTTGTGCATTCAAGCACTGGACATCACAGTTCATCTGTGCGCAGGATGCCTGATGCAAGGTTGTTGAACTAGTAATCCGCCCAATGAGCAATACTATCACTTGAAGTGATAGGTTAATGAACCTTCTTATAGGCACCTGGGAGCTTGAATGGTTTGTCCCAGCCTCACAACACAGGGCTATCAGTTCCGCTATGTTATGCAGCCCCGACGGAAATGTCCTAAAATTGATTGGTTCCCCTCTCCTTGAGAGGCCAGTCAAAAAGTAGATATCCTTAGTGGTGGGCACCAGTGATTGCCCCTCTAACATGAAATCCTCTACATCAGGGTGCCAATAGTCAACCAGGGCATTCAGTATCCTTGATTGCACCCGCATAAAAGGACATAGGAAGAAATTTAACAAACCACATTGCATTAACGTGACCACAGCATTCGGATCTTCCGCAACCAACTCACCAACTTCTTCATGCTCCCTTTCCATCTAGTGGACATAAATCCTGCCAAAACTACAAGGTTTAGGGGGTTGGGTGAGTGTTTTTTTTTTTTTTCCTATAAAGTGGGGTCCACGCGGGCAAGTTTTACTCTGCCCGAGTGTACACGTGGCCTGTGATACTGAGCTGCCAGCTTTTATTTATAGACTTTTTGGCCTCTCTTTGTCATTTTTTTGGCCTCCCTTATCATTTTATTTATACCAAAAACCATTTAGAGTGATTTAGGAGTTGCATTGGAGGGATTTGGTCGGGTCTTGGGACAGTTTTTGGGATTTTTTGAGTAATTTTTGACGGTCCATTTTCCGACGATCAACTTGAGAATATAGGTTAGGTTTTTACCCTGATTTTTGTATCTCGTTGTCTTTTTTCCTTTTCCATAGGATCGATCCCATCAGGTTGTGACACGAAACCATTATCCCTACTTTAGAAGTATTGTAGCTTGGTGGTAAAGCTTACCAGAACATGGATGCCCTAGGTAGATCCTAGTAACATTATGGTATTCATGCTGTCTCTAAAACACTATAGGCTCATGAGTCCTTGTAGTTTTTCCAGAATCCGAGTTTGAGCCTCATTTGCATGATTCTTCTTCACTCTTGACCTCACCCTCAAGACTCCCAAAAAATAATGGGTCTTCTTTTAAGCCATTTTCAGACCCTCTAAATATGAAAATATTGTCAAGTGAACTTGTGGCCTTTCACGCTCGTTAAACTAAAATTTGAAGTCACGTCTGTCCGGCAGTAGTTTACCCCTTTTTCGGTTTGGACGGTCAACTGTACGAACAAAGGTATACTCTATGGAACTTCAAATCTATAGAAGAGTACTCTCAGGTATAGTTTTATCCCTTTTTCGGGCCTGAGGAACTAAACTTACGAAGAAGGAACCCCCACAGAGTCCATAGTTAAGCTCTTTTCAGACTCCCTAAAATTGAAAAGATCACCGAGTGACCTTATTCTTTCACACTCGTTAAACTAGTCTAGAAGAACATTTCTGATGGAGTCCATAGTTAATCTTTTTTCAGACTCCTTAAAAATGACAAAATGGTCGAGTGATCTTGTCCTTGTCACACTCGTTAAAATGGTTTTGAATAGACATCTTGTCGGTGCTAGTTTACCACTTTTTCGAATCGACTAGACTATCTTCAAAAAAGGTACCCCAATGGAGTCTCCTTTTATGTTTTTTGAGACTCTCTAAATATGAAAAACCACCGATCTTACCTTCTCTGGGCTCGTTAAACTTACATCGAAGGATGTTACCATTGTGTGTTTTGTTAACTGCATTTGCATATCTTATACACCAGCCTTCTAACAGTTTGCTTCTGCATTTTAACACCCTTGGCCCCTAGAGGATTTTTCCCGAGTATCATCATTAAGAACATCAATCTTGTCCTTGTGCCTTGAAATTGCATTTTTGCAATACTCATTCCTTCATTGTAACGTAACATTCCTTTATTCTTTTTCTCACAATTATTGGAAAAGACAAAAAAAATCAAATATACCCCCAAAAGAGGAAGGGAAAAGTGTTTTTTTTTTATTGGCAGCATAATGAGTCTCCCTTGGATAAAGCACATCTGTCTGTTTGTTCATCAAACTATGAGATGTAGTATGACCTCAGGAAGCTATTCTTGCTATATCGAGTTGTTTCCTCCATCATTTGGTTATCCTTCCAAACATATGGAGAGTTTGTGTTGCCTACTGCTTCATAGACTTATGATTAATGCCATGCTACCTAAGTCTCATCATTTGTCGTGTTATTTTCCAAGGGAAGTTTGTCACCAAGTCTGAGTTGGCCCCTCTACAATTTGTCTATTACCCTTACACCTAGCCATCCTGAATGTCCAATCAAGTCCTTGTTTGAAATCAATGAAGCCTTCAGTCTGATCATCAAGATTATCTAGTCCATGACCAACGAGCCGTCGAAGACCTCTGGGCAATGCATTCGTACACTCATATTACAATCCTACCCAAGTTTTGAAGATTTTGAAGTTGTTGCTCAAGCTCTGAAGATCTCATCTCCAGCCATCAGGCCGTATCAGCTTCTAGAAGATGGATACTCCATACGTATATCTTTTTGATTTTGAGATGTAGCTCCGCTGTGTATTGTTCGCAGCTACTCTTTATATAGTGATGTGACATGGATCTACAGTGTATTTGATTGGTATCCATGATTCTATTTTATTCCAAGCATGGGTATGCCCGCCTCGGTGAGACATTTGTTATTTTTGTAGACGACACCTCCCATTTCCTGATCCTTGGGCTCAATCGTTCGGCACATCAGTAAAGATTGGTAATGTATTTCGGCCATCAGATGTTATTTTGACCTCACACATTATGGGGCATCTGTTATAACCCTAAATTGCACCATACATGCTTACCTAGCATCATGCCATCTCAGATCCCTTCTTTGCCAAAGCACTGCTGAACAACTCTTTAAAAATCCTCTTTTATAAAGGCCCATGTGCCCTACTCCATTACTATACGTGTGTACACGCTAGCTTACCTCAAACAGCCCGCGTGGACCGAAAAAAGCATGAAAAAAGGAAATTTGCCAATGGAACACACAACTCTGGTTGAGTTAACTAAAACTCCCGGCCATGCATGACCGAGGGTTCGTCCAAATACTTAGCCTCTTCTAACCTATAAAAGAAGGGCTAGGGGTCCCATTTGGAGGAGGAAAAATATAGCAAAGAAACTCTGCCCATTTGCATATTCCCATTGTCCCAACCCTTTAGCCATCCTTGTGCCAGAAAAGAGACAAAGCAAAGAAGTTGGAGCACAGTTGAAGAGGAGCCCAGGATTAGGTTCACGGAGCGGTGGCCGGTCTCAACTTTTTGTAAGTTGACTCATTCAAAGTAATAAAGAAAATGATTTTACCATCCCAATTCATGAGTTATTCATAGTTTGTTAAGTACATGTTTGAATCTCTAACCTGTTAGTCTATAGGTAAGATGCATGTGTAGTTGTTGCTTGTCTTGTATGCAGGTCAGCGTTGGAAAGAAGAACTGCAAACAAGTGGTCAAGTGCGACAAGGGATCGACATCAAACGCATGGAACAAGGTAGGTTGATCTAGACATGTTTTACTGAAAGAAATAGGATTTAAGTTTGGAGACGAAGGTAGATGGTAGATTTTCTCTTGTTCATATCTGCATGCAAAGCATAACCCTATTTCTAGTCCATAAGGAGATTTCCCTCACAACAAGTAGAGTATACATGATTGCATAAATAAAAAAGTGTACCATAGAAACGTATATTTCATAAACAATACACATTCTTTCAAATCCACATTGCATGCCATCTCTCTGAATCTCTTATGTTGGATAAACTTCATACTTTGTTTCCTACATGTTTAATACACCATGCCAAAGCATAGTCAATATAATTAATATAAAGGTTTATTGTTGTTCCGTTAATTATAAAACAAGGGAATTTAAACAACATATCTACTTACAAATTTCTCAATTAAAACTTGATACTTCAACATATACTCACGACCCATACTTAACCCATTGTCTATCAATTATTCAATTAGCTCTTCTTTGTATGTTAGCACCTATTAAAATACATCCATGGATGACTATAAATTAATTATTTAAATATAAATATCATAACAAAGATGAAATTTTAAGTAATACTAAAAAAACAAGTACTCGCAAACTTTTCGATCAACCCTTTTATTCCTCGTCATCCTGTCTGGTGTGTTGAATGGGTTTAATTTTTTTATTTTCTACAACAAAACAATTGAAAATTAGTATTTCATGCAATAATTAAATTCATTGTACATAAAATAATAAATGAATGATTACATACCAAGAGAAACAACAAGGAAACTAGGGCTTCCAATACCGAATGTAACTATGAAACCCTTTTATTTTTTTTATAATTCATTGAAACTTGTTTGAATCAAATAGGGAAAAGATAGAGATGATTAATAGAATAAAATCACATACCTGAAATTTCTCCTTTCAAAAATTTTATGTAAATCCGGATCTATGAAAAAATCTATCCACTCCAAAGACTTTGCTCACAAATATCTCCTGCACAAATCTCGCCTCTAAATTTTGGCAAAGGAATGAAATGGTGATTAAGGTTTTCATTTATAAACACGTACATTTTGAAAATACAAAATTCCCAGTCATTTTTTCATTGTATATTTATGCGCATTGAATTAGTTTGGTAATTTTTTATATTTTACCTTTTAACAATGTGTCCAACAATAAGATGCACCAAGGCATTTTCTTTTACCGAAATGCACCAGGGTTTTATTGGTTTCTTAGTGCACCATGGAAGGTTTATGGTTTTTAAATTAATTTTTTTGGCTTAAAAATCAATTTCTTTGGTGTACTTTGTTATCATGGGAGAACTAGTGTACTTTGTTATTGGGGGAGCACTGATGCGCCTTGTTATTTTTGGAGCACCCATGTTCTTTTTTATTGGGGAAGCACTGATGCACTTTGTATTTGGGAGCACCATGATGCATTTTAGCATTTTAATATTTAATATTAATAGTGGTTATTGATGCAATTTATTTTTTAAGCATCAGAGCATTATGTTTTGTAAGATCATTGATGCCTCATTCCCATATAGGAACATGTGCACCAATGTGCTATTCTTGTACATTGTGCACCGTGAACCATAGGAGCATTTTTTAAATGAAAAATGACAGTGATAGGGTTTGGGATCCAATGCAATGAGTGATCCCATTCCGATAGATACCAAATTCCCCATATACAAGTAAGGAAACCCTATAAATATTTATTGCTTAAAAAAAATTCTACTTGTGAAATATAGAGAGGAAAACCAAGAAAAGCAACAAGGAAGCTAGGGCTTCCAATACTAAATGTATCTGTGAAACCCTTTTTATTTTTTTGATAGTGCATTGAAATTTGTTTGAATCAAATTAGTGAAAGATTGAGATAGTGAATAGAATAAAATCACATACCTAAAACTTCTCTCCTACAAATTTGTAAGTAAATTTGGGTCTTCAAAAAAATCTACCCACTCCAAAGATGTTTCTCATAAATCTCTCTTGCACAAATATTCCCTCAAAATTTTGGCAAAAGAATGAAACAATGATTAGGGTTTTCATTTATAAACACATATATTTTGAAACAAAAATCCCCCTTATTGTTTTGTTGTATATTTCGGTATTGTAACACTCTGGTTTTTGAGCCCTGTATTAAATATGGTATTTTCTTAAATTATGAAAGACCAGAGTGCCTAAACAATTGAAATATGCCAGTGTCCCTAGGAAATGTAATGTTTTGATCATTATTAATAATAAATACATCATTGGCTTCTAGACGTACAATGACAAGAGTTATAGGGGGATATGATTCCACAAGAGAGGGGGCTTAAGGGGATAAATATTTATTTTATATTTTATTTACCCATTATTTTATTAATGGAGAATAAAATTTACATGAGCTTCTTGGGGGGGAAGGCCAAGTGGTTCCTTAATTCCAAGAATTACATAAAACTAGTCCTTGGTCTATTTGGGGATTCACACTTCCATTCTCTTTCTTGTTCTTATGTTCCTTGCTTCACTCATTCACTCCTGCACTCATTCAACCAATTTATTGATGTCCACATCTTTCGTTGGGATTTCACTCCATTCATTCTACCACCCACTCATCTTTCCACATTCGTGTCTTGGCTTGGGAAAGGAAAATGAATTGTTGAAGAGAAGCCATGGTATTGTTGGTTGTAGAGACTACTGGTCTATTCTAGCCATGAATCAAGACTTGCATGTATGAGATGCTTTGGTTTGTGCTCAGTTTTTCTCACAACTACGAGTCCTAAGAGTTCTAGCATGAATATTCTATAACAACTTCATTGGAGCCTTGGAAGGAGATGGACAATCCAAGGGACTGTGTGGTAGAGAAGGGGGGGGTCCATTTTCCTTGGTTGTGCAGGTTGGGTAGAAGAGAGCTAGGTACTAGGATTATTGTGGGTGTTGAGAAGCTTGTAAGAGCTTGAGTTATAACTAGTTTGGGAAGTTGAGTGGCACTCTAGAACCATCCTTGTGGATTCATATCCTTGGCTCAGGGGTGACACTACTACTGAGATTTGAAACAACAATGTCTATGGTTGGGTGGAACATCCTTGGTCTGCGACTAGTTGGTGTCTTGTTTTTAGAAAAGATAAGTGCTCTTTATTATGGTTAATTACATGTGTATGTTTTATTCCACTGTATATTTATTTATCTTTGACTTTAATGTTCATAACATGCATGCTTGTTGGTTATCATTCTGCGTGGATTAATTTAAATTGTGGCATGAATCTTTATTTTTGCATGTGGATTTCATGTCTCTTAATTAACTTAGAAGTGATTCGAATTGAGATAAATCATTGTGAAGTGAGTCCCTATACTGCAACGTGCCTTGCCTGTGGGTGGTTGGGTGTGTTGAGGTCAGTTTAAGTGGTGTAGCCCAGCATGTGGGTGGTTGGGTACATTACATATTAGTATTAGAACTTCAATTTGAAACACCAGGATGGTATGGGCCTGGTCTTTTGGTTAGAGTCTCATGGTTGAGATCAATTAATGACTTTGAAATTGTAAATCTCAAGAGGAATTATGCTACAGAATCCATGCAGAAGTCAGAGCATCAGAGATCCTTTGTAAGGGATCATGGGATCATTACTGTCACTTATGAATTATATAATTATCACCATCGTGGGATCAAGGGAAATCTAGATCATTGGATCAGAGGGAAGGTGAACGAGGGTTGACTGTTAAAGGTGAAGCCAGAGGTTGGGAAAGGTTAATGCCTAGCTTTAAAATATAGATTTTTGATCGACAATCGTCGATCAAGGCCAAGCACGAAAGGTAAGAATTTCAACCTTCGTCGCTTCGACGATCTTGGTAGGCAAGAAAAGCCTAAACTTCTGAAGGATGAAGTTGCGAAGTCCCTTCAACCATCTGATTTGATGGGAGGCATGAAGGGATATATTTCATTGATTGTGGTCACCCAACATTAACCACTGTTGTAGGAAAATATCCCTGCGGACAGGTAGATTGCCTCTAAGAGCTTGACCCTAACTCTAGACAGAAAATGATTAACATGGACACTGACTTCCTTTCAAATCTATTAAACTAACACATGAGAAGGAAGGATGACAGAAGTACCTTTTATCGACGTTTGTCCCTGCACGCTCCGATTTGCGCTCCAATCCTTTTGCTCCTCGCTGAGTTATGTGGACAAAACAAGATACGACCGCTTCCTACTCTATTGATATTAGCTTGAAAACGTATCTATCAATGAATGATAAGTTCATGTGACATCAGACANGTTCCGATTTGCGCTCCAATCCTTTTGCTCCTCGCTGAGTTATGTGGACAAAACAAGATACGACCGCTTCCTACTCTATTGATATTAGCTTGAAAACGTATCTATCAATGAATGATAAGTTCATGTGACATCAGACACAAACTAGAAAGAAATAGGCCAAGCATGTCATATTGATGAGAATAACGACAGCAGTACTTACAATCGTAGATGCGAATGCGACAGCTTCGTCAAGTCCTCTTCGTCTAAACCTTGCCTGAAAGCTCCACAACCTGGATGACAGCAGCTTCACTGATCACTCTCCTTTGGCTGGTTGTAAGTTTCCTCCAAGATCATAAGTTTCATAACTTCAATTCTTCCCCCTTCAGCTCTGTTCCAACACCACTTATGAGATCATAAGTTTGGTGTAATTCTCCACTTCTAGTCCCCTTTCACCATTAGAAAGCTTTCTTATATAGCCTTGGAGAGGCTCCAACCACTTGAGATATCCTTGGGGAAGTTGAGGATTTTCCTCCTTTAGTTGAGGATCTTCCCTAGGATTATGGTTGGACTAGGGATTCGAATCCAACTGCCTTCCAAGAAT
Source organism: Picea mariana (assembly GCA_032191745.1). Classification (NCBI taxonomy): domain Eukaryota; kingdom Viridiplantae; phylum Streptophyta; class Pinopsida; order Pinales; family Pinaceae; genus Picea; species Picea mariana. The sequence continues at coordinate 136,799 of JASDQU010104846.1, read as the reverse complement.
GAAAAGATGCTTCCCCCATTCATCTCAACAGCTTAACAACCACCCATAATAGGTAGCGCTCCCTCAAAAGGGCCATCAGAGATTTGTATCGCTCCCTAGTAATCTTTAGGGGGCGCCAACGCTATCAAAATCTATAGCGCTCCCTTAAAAGGGCCAGGGGAGCGTTATAACGCTCCCTGACAGTGTAAGGGGGAGCGTCGGCGCTCCGAGATAGTGTAAGGGGGAGCGCTCCTCTCCAAAAACTCAGTTTTTGAGGTGATTTCAGGTGGCAAAAGGTTTGCAAGATTGTTGACTCATTTCTCCTCTTCCAAATCAAATGTTTGAGGTGTTTCAAGTGTCCTTCTCATGTCGTTATAGGCACGACATAGGCATCATGGCAGTATGCTTCCTTTGACACTTTACGACACTTGTGAGCAACATGCGACACTTGCAACTTTGCAAGCAAAATGTGACACTTGCAACCTTTGTAATGACGACACTTGCGACACTATCAAAGTGAGTAAATTTGACATGTAACAGATTGCCCCCCAAAGTATGAAGTTAGAGTCACCAGTTTCTGTTGTAGGAAAATCTCCCTGTGGATAGGTAGATCACCTCTAAGATCTTGACCCTAACTCTACACAGAAAATGCTTAACATGGACACTGACTTCCTTTCAAATCTATCTAAACTAACACATGAGAAGGAAGGAAGACAGAAGTACCTTTTATCGATGTTTGTCCTTGCATGCTCCGAGTTGCGCTCCAATCCTTTTGCTCCTCGTTGAGTTCTGTGGACAAAACAAGATACGACCACTTCCTACTCTATTGATATTAGCTTGAAAACAGATCTATCAATGAATGATAAGTTCATGTGACATCAGACACAAACTAGAAAGAAACAGGCCAAGCGTGTCATATTGATGAGAATAACGACAACAGTACTTACAATCGTAGATGCGAATGTGACAACTTCGTCAAGTCCTCTTCGTCTAACCCTTGCCTGAAAGATCCACAACCTAGATGACAACAGCTTCACTGATCACTCTCCTTTGGCTGGCTGTAAGTTTCCTCCAAGATCATAAGTTTCATAACTTCAATTCTTCCCCCTTCAGCTCTGTTCCAACACCGCTTATGAGATCATAAGTTTGGTGTAATTCTCCACTTCCAGTCCCCTTTCACCATTAGAAAGCTTGCTTATATAGCCTTGGAGAGGCTCCAACCACTTGAGATATCCTTGGGGAAGTTGAGGATTTTCCTCCTTCAGTTGAGGATCTTCCCTAGGATCATGGTTGGACTAGGGATTCGAATCCAGCTACCTTCCAAGAATGAAAAGATTCTTCCCCCATTCATCTCAACAGCTTAACAACCGCCCATAATAGGTAGTGCTCCCTCAAAAGGGCCATCAGAGCGTTGTAGCGCTCCCTAGTAAGCTTTAGGGGGAGCCAACACTCTCAAAATCTATAGCACTCCCTTAAAAGGGCCAGGGGAGTGCTATAACGCTCCCTGACAGTGTAAGGGGGAGCTCCGAGATAGTGTAAGGGGGAGCGCTCCTCTCCAAAAACTCAGTTTTTGAGGTGCTTTCAGGTGGAAAAAGGTTTGAAAGCTTGTTGACTCATTTCTCCTCTTCCAAATCAAATGTTTGAGGTGTTTCAAGTGTCCTTTTCATGTCTTTATAGGCATGACATAGGCATCATGGCAGTATGCTTCCTTTGACACTTTACGACACTTGTGAGCAACATGCGACACTTGCGACTTTGCGAGCAAAATGCGACACTTGCGACCTTTGTAATGACGAAACTTGCGACACTATCAAAGTGAGTAAATTTGACGTGTAACAACCACTTCAAGAGTTTTAAACCTTGTTGAACTGCTATAACCCAGAGTGTTGAAGTCTCGAAATTTTCCATCGACCATTAGATCGAGGGAAGGAATTTGGGAGTGGTATGGGTTGTTGGATCTAGATGTGGTGGAAGGGGAGAGACGTTTGGACTTCAGAGCTTAGAAAATCTAGCAAGTACTGAGTATATTGCAGAGAAAAACCCCAAAGCATCGGTGCCCCGAAGTGCCAAATTCATGAAGTGTAAATCTATGAGGTCACACAAACCATCAGATCTGGAGTTGTGGTTGTGGATCATCCATATGGTTGATGACATGGCTTATTCCATGTAGCAGAGGTGTCATGTGGGGACATGTGTCACTTGGATTTGGTACCTTTTAGACCCCCATCATTATGTTTTGAGTGACACATGGCACACCTGCCACAGGTCCATGTCACCCTAGGTGACATTAATGTGTCGCGTCAACTACGGGAGTATGGCCTCCGAGGGTGTCCAATTTTTTTCTAGTGAAAAGTGTCAAAGACTAAAGTTGTGAAGGAACATGAATCATATATATGAGTTTCCTTCGAGACCTTTCTCGACCATTGGATATGGTAGAGGGAGAGAAGGGTAAGAACTTCATAGGATTGTCACTCTAGGGAAGTGGTAGAATCGAGAATGGAATTATCCCAGAGCCTTGAAGCCCAAATTTCTGTAGTGTGTGAGATTCATTTGTCTCAATGATTCAATAATTCATACTCATGGATCTTGTTGAAGCATCCATATGGGAGCAAGACCGTCCATTCACCGGGATATTAAATCTCAACCATCCATTTTTTCTAGTGGAATGATTGATGGGTTCGACGAATCATAACTCTAGGGTAAAAGAGAAGTTGATAGGGGAAGGAAGACAAAGACCAAAGTCTAGGGACTTGGTACCCTTATCAGTCCCATGATAAGGTAAAAGGGTCCTGGAAGTAAGCCATCCCTCGAACTTGGTATTCACACAAGCTCCTATGTAGGAAAACATAGAGAGAGGTGATAAAGAGTGATTAAGCCCATGGTTTCGAGTCATGGTCACGTGGGACATGGGTTAAAGGAAGATATTGTGTAGAATTGAATTTTATATCATCTATAGGATAACATGGAAGTGTTATATGGTGGATAATGATAATATTTTCTTCATGACTTGAGTAGAAAAAAGGACCTGTAGCATTGTTTGGAAAATTCTGTTGATAATATGCATAGTTCTAACAAAAAGGTTGCTTGCACATTTTGCAGAATGAGGAGGCATAAACATATTAGTTCAGTATAATAATGAAGATTTGATAAATGGAAGAAGGTGAGGGAGCCTCTAGCCATGATAAAGAGGCCGATGGACAGAATATCAAAGTTGGTAATGCAGAGACAAAATCCAACAGAAACAAGGGCATAGGGGAGCAAGAAACATTGATAGAAACTGTAAGAATCCTGAAAATAGAAGTGTAGAGTTACAAAGTAGACAATGAGAGACTGATGAGAGAACAAAGTCAGATAAATTCTCGAGTGATGCACAGCTTAAACCAGTTGCGGAGGAAAATGAAGAGGGGATCAAACTCAAAACAAGAGGTAGAAGGTAGGTATCATGAAAGAAGAGATGATCATGAAATAACTAGTTATTCAATAAGTTCTAGTAGAACTCATAGACATTGATCACCTCCCTACTCAACAAGGAAATTTTATGCAATTTAAGAATCCATCATTATTCTAGAGGTGTCTCCTATTAGGAACTAATGAAGAAGGCATGAAGTGGACAATTTGCAAGGAGATTTGAGGAAGCTCAAGCCATCATCCTTTGATGGTGAAAGGGAAAGGGAAGATGATGTTGAGGCATGGTTACTTGGACTCATGAGATATTTTTGATTGCATAACTGTTCATGAAACCTAGAAGCCATAATTTCCACCTAGAATTTACATGGGAAAGCTACAATGTGGTGGGATCAGTTGAAGAAAGTTGAGCATATTAATGAGAATAGGATCACTTGAAAGCAGTTCAAAAAGTATTTTCAGAAGGAGTACCTCTCAGAGCAATTATATGATAATAAAGTGTAGGAGTTCTTTGAACTTAGGTTGCGAAGCGCAACCATGGTAGAGTATGAGAATAATTTATTGGGGTTGATAAAGTATGTAGGGTTCATAAATGATGAGAAGGTGAAAATACAATGGTTCTTGAGTGGACTTACATCCTTTTATAAAGAAAATATTCAGTATGATGAGCCCAATACCTTGAATGAGACCATTAGGAAGGCTAAGTACCTGTATGAGAAAGGCTAGGGTAGAGAATCCATGAAGAAATCTTGAAAGGATAATATAAAGTAGAAGTATTATCATAGGAACAAGGTATTCAAACCTCCTTTCAATAAAAATAAGCTCGACCAATATGCTAAGGATGAATCCAAGAGAGAAGAATCCTTCAGAAAGAGGGGAAGAACACCAATCCAATGTTGGGGATGCAAAGAATATCACCTATACAATTATTTCCCACACATAAAGGATAGAGTGAATATCGTGCACACCATACAAGAGGATACAACAGTAAAAGACATGGGAAGGATTTATGCATCCTTAGATGATCGACAAGCAAATTACCAATCCAATATGATCGAGGTGGAAGGTAAGATCATAAATCATCTTCTTGCTATTTTAATTGATTTACGAGAAAGTCATTGTTACATTGATCCTAAAATAGTGGATAGATTACATTTGGAGAAAAGTAAGCTTGGAAAATCAAGTTTGGTCCACCTAGACACTAGATCCAAAAGAAGAATTCTTGATATGGTCAGAAGTTGTTCTGTAAGAATTAACGGTGTGAATACTAATGTTGATATAAATACTATACCATTGGGGTATTATGATATTTTAATTGGAATGGATTGGTTGGACAAGCACCATGTTGTCCTAGATTGTCATAACAAGACATTTAAATGTCTTGATGAAGAAGGAAAACATATCACTGTGAAAGGTGTTCCAAGACCCATCTCTATAAGAGAGATTTCAGCCTTACAGTTGAAGAGGTGTTTCAGAAAAGGATGTCAGTGGTATGAAACCCATGTGGAGGGGCCAGAATGAGCAAATGGGCCAAGCCTGGAAGATTTCTCGGTACTACAAAAATTTGAAGATGTATTCCAAGAAATACCAGAGTTGCCACCAAAAAGGGCGATAGATTTATCTATTGATTTAGTGCCAGGAGTCGCCCCAGTGTCAAAAACACCTTATAGAATGATCACACCAGAATTAAAATAATTGCAAATGTAGTTGGAATAATTTTTGAAGAAAGGGTACATATGTCCAAGTGTTTCACCTAAGGGAACACCAATACTTTTTGTCAAAAATAAAGATGGAACTTTGAGGTTGTTTATTGATTTTCGATAGCTGAATAAATCCATTGTGAAGAACAAGTACCCACTACCTAGAATTGATGACCTCTTTGATCAAATAAGAGGGGAAAATATATTTTCCAAGATAGACTTGAGATCGGGATACCATCACATAAGAATCAAGGAAGAGGAAATCAATAAGACAACCTTTAAAACCAAGTATGGGAATTATGAATTTGTAGTGGTGCCATTTGGATTGTCCAATGCACTAGCTATCTTTATGTGCTTAATGAATGGAATATTAAGAAATTATTTGGATAAGTTTGTCATAGTATTCCTAGATGACATACTTGTCTATTATAATTCAGAGGAAGAGCATGAAAATCACCTAAGATTGGTATTGCAAGTGTTGAGGGAACATTGATTGTATGCCAAGCTTAGCAAGTGTTTTTATTATCGAGAGAAGATCCATTACTTGGGGCACATTATTTCAGAACAGGGTATAGCAGTAGATCCAGAGAAGATTGAAGCCATTAGAGGATAGCCAACACCTAGGAATGTTTCAAAAGTCAGACCTTTTATGGTATTAGCTGGTTACTACAGAAGATTTATAGCAGGGTCCTTTAATATTTCCCATCCCATCACTTATTTGATAAAGAAGGGAATTAAATTTGAATGGACATCTGAGCGTGAAGAGAACTTTAATTTCCTGAAGGATTTACTTACTAGTGTGCCTATTTTCAATATTTTTGACCCAAATGAAAGTTTTGTGGTATGTACAGATGCATGCAAGGAAGGACTCAGTGGAGTCTTCACTCAAAATGAACATGTCATTAGTTATGAGTCCATAAATCTTAAAGAACATGAGAGGAACTATGCTGAACATGACTTGGACCTTTCTACCATTGTTCACACTTTAAAAATGTGGAGGCATTATCTCATGGGGAAGAGATTTGAATTAAGAACATACCATAGTGGTCTAAAGTACCTTTTTGAACATCCAACTTTGAATGCCAAAAAGACAAGATGGTTGTAATTTTTAATTGAAAACGACTTTGACATCAAGAATATCAAGGGAAAGGAAAATAAAGTTGTTGATGCACTTAGTAGAAGAATACATCATGCATGCTTTGTTGGATACAATTCATACTTTGTTCCCTACACTCTTAATACACCATGACAAAGCATAGTCGATATAATCAATATAAAGGCTTATTGTTGTTCCATTAATTATAAAACAAGGGAAGTTAAAAAACATAGATACAAATTTCCCAATTAAACCTTGATACTTCAACATATACTCACAACCCATACTTAACCCAATGTCTATCAATTCTTCAGTTAGCTCTTCTTTTTATGTTAGCACCTATTAAAAGACATCAATGGAAGACTGTAAATTAATTATTTAAATATAAATATCATAACAAAGATGGAATTTTAAGTATTACTAAAAAAACAAGTACTCACAAACTTTTCGATCAACCCTTTTATTCCTCGTCATCCTATCAGGTGTGTTGAATGGGTTTCATTTTTTTCTTTTCTACAACAAAACAATTGAAAATTAGTATTTTATGCAATAATTAAATTCATTGTACATAAAATAAAAAAATGAATGATTACATACCAAGAGAAACAAAAAGGAAACTACGGCTTCCAATACCGAATGTAACTATGAAACCCTTTTATTTTTTTGATAATTCACTGAAACTTGTTTGAATTAGATAGGGGAAAGATAGAGATGATTAATAGAATAAAATCACATTACTGAAATTTGTCCTTTCAATTTTTCTATGTAAATCTAGATCTCTGAAAAAATCTATCCACTCCAAAGACTTTGCTCGCAAATGTCTCTTGCACAAATCTCCCCTCTAAATTTTGGAAAAGGAATGAAATAATGATTAGGGTTTTCATTTATAAACACGTACATTTTGAAAATACAAAATTCCCAGTCATTTTTTTCGTTATATATTTCGGTGCATTGATTTAGTTTGGTAGTTTTTTATATTTTACCTTTTAACAATGCATCCGACAATAAGATGCACCGATGCATTTTATTTTACCGGAATGTGTTATCACATGAAATTGTTAAGGGTCACATGTTGTTTTTATGGGTCAATTAATCCAAAGATTTTTTAAGTTTTGTGGAAAGTATCATGCTTACACCCTATCTGGAGACATCTACATGCTTATACAACTTTGCCTAAATTTTTTGGGTATTTTGGGCTCAAAATGCATAAATCGGACAACTACAGTACATTTCATAGCGCCTGGCACTGTGAAATGATCTACACAGACACACACTATGGAATGCGCTATGGAATTTCCTATGGAGGCTATTGTCACAAATTTGATCATAAAACCAAAATGATGAAGTGGGTTTCTCTGAAAATTTTTGTGGAGGAAGATGATATTCTTGTTGACTTTTTGACCAAATTTCATCCTGACCCAGTTTGGAATTTGAGAGAAACAATTAAAACACTAGTGCGCTATGAAATGTGCTGCAAATTCTCTGTTTTGTATAGCTGATTGGATATTCACCTCGTTGGGAGGTTGATAGCTGTCAAGGAGGGTTAAAATGAATTCTCATGGATCCGTTAGATGTCAAGGGACACCTGCACTTAAGTTTTAGCTCTATTAAACCTCATGTAGTGAGTTGGAAACAATTCATTAAATACTTCCAACAATTTCATGAAAATTAGCAATTTTTTGAATATTTGTCTCTTTGACTGTTGCCACCTATCTCTAAGGCCTAGAATCCAATGAAAGAGATGGGATTCAAACTCATAAGGATATTTTTATTCCTTTTCTATTTAATGAAGGAGGGATCTCTTGGAGAGGGGTTGGATTCATGATCCAAGAGAGGAGAGATCTAGAAGAGTAGTTGAGTTGCTCATTTGTAAGCCCGAGGGCATGTGCTGTAGGCATTTCTACCATTAGAGATTCATGAAAGTTGTGATACCAAACTCTTTTTCTCTTGTTTCCATTATTTCTTATCATCTTGCTTGATTAATATTTAAAAATTTTGAATATCAAAAGTTGCCTTTGGTTAATGAAATCATGAGCTACAAAGGATTTGTGGTAATTTATTTTTAATCGTAGATTATTGTTCAAGCACTCTTTAATATATATTACAGAAAGGATCTATGTTATGTGGATATTATTCTCTTTTTTTACCTTCTATTCTTCTATCCATATTTTCATAAGCCTTTTTTCTGGTAGGGAGCTTGATTTCCTTTGATCTATAGGATGTTATAACTCCATTCCCAATGGAATGTATTTGCAGCAGTCTGATGCCCTCCTTTTTACTCTTCTCTTGTTGATACACCTATTCAAACTATTTTAATCCATTTACATTTCCATGTTACCAATATTACTCTCATTTACATTATGGGAGTGACTCTTGGAGTGATAACATTCTTGGCGCCATTGCCAGGGAACGAAGTGTGAAGCTAGCTTCCATGGGAGAGCGACATAGATCCAAATCTTGATGGTAAACAAGAGAGCGACATAGAAATTTATTGTAATTATCTACCTAGTGACTCCACAATCAAAGAATCCACTGGGGAGGATCTTGTTGACAGAAAGATGAAGGGGCAGAAGTGTAAAACCAGGTATCATTTCATTAGTTTTCTACACGAAATCATGTTCTTCTTTATCGGTTCTTTCATGTCTTTTCCTTTACATATAAAGACGATCATCTTCTGATTTGTTTATTTGGATGATCATCATCCTTCCTTTATATATCCATCCTTGGAAGAAGAAGACATGCCTTCTTCCTGTGTTGTAGATTTTGATCTTGTATCCTCACCTCAACCTATTCATAAGGATGCACTTTGTATTCAAATCCCTCATTGATTTTATCACCATTTTAACCTTGAGGAGATTGAAACTTATTCAAATCCTTCTCAAATATCATCACCTTCTGTTGTTACTATTGAACCTTGTGATTAAATTATTAAACCTCATATTCAAGCCACTAGTTTTCAAACTAGAATCAGAGACAAGATGTTTAAATCTTTAAGGCTTCCATATCACCTTCATCCTTATCCTCTTGATTTCCTTGAGTATCTTCCTCGATTCTCTGGAGAAGATCATGTTATAGCTTAGAGGCATTTGGAGGTCTTTGAGAAATTTGTTGATCAATTTGACATAGTTCATGATGATGTTACAATAAGGTTGTTCTCCAAATATTTGTTTGGAGATGTTGTTGTGTGGTTTAAAGGTTTGCGATTTGATTCTATTGGTTCTTGGATCGATCTATGCAATGCATTTTTAAATTTTTGGGGTGAGAAAAGTCCCTTGATCAATACTTGGCAGATTTTAATGCTTTGAGGAGAGGAGAAGAGGAAGCCTTGGATATCTTCAACATGATGTTTTACAGTTTTTATCATAGCATGTCAGTGGAAATCTAACCTTCTCAGATTGTTTCCATGGTGTACTACGAAATGGCTCAGCATTCAAATCTTTTCCTTCTCCAGAGAGAAAGGAAAGATTCTTCTTTAAGAATGTTGTTTGAGGATAATGAACAAGTTGAAGAGAACATACGTTCTTTCCAGAGGATTCAAGATCAATCATACTTTGAAAATCTTCCTGCACAAGAGGAGCAACAAGAACACTGTTAGTATATTTCAAATTTGCAACAAAAAGACAGTGACTATGAATCAAATTTCGAAAAACAACAAGGATGTAAGTATGTTTTACATTTGGAACATAATTCTTCAGTATATTCATATTTTTCTATGGATAGGGATGCATTTCAAGATTATGATCAGTTTTCAAAACATGTTGAGCATATAGTAACTAATGATTGCATAGATAATTATGTGTTCCTAGTTGATCATTATCAATGTGATTTAAAACCTATTGTGCCATTATATTGTGATCATCATGCTGAAAATGAAGAGACTGTCATTTTTTATGACCAAGAATTGCTCACAAGGGAAAAAAAAGTTTATCTATTTGCAAGCAGAGAGGCATTCATGGATGAGAACTTATTTTCTGTGGATCAGCATGCTTCTGATCTTTGTTTTAAGGATCCAGTTGCAGCTTATATGGAGTCATATGTTTCCAATTTTCTAGAAATTTCAGACTTCATTATTTAACCGATATTCATGGGTGAGTATGGTTTTCTAAAGGATTTTATGTCATTGCTTCTATACTTCTGTTATTATTAATTGATCAGTGACATAGATGATAATTTTTCAGTTACAAAGTTACTTGAGTGGCTCTCCTGGAAGTTTGTTTTCACCTAGCCTATCGTAAAAAATCAGTTAGTTTAGGATTGTACATAAATAAACTCCAATTGGAGCATCTGTGTTTGTTTTCTCTTTGTAAGTAGAGTAGTGTACATGTCTGTTAAGAACCAAATATCAATATAGCATAGAAAATCCTCAGAAAAAGTACTCAACGCCTTGAAAAAGAGATAATTTCAGATAATAAGCCTCTTCAAGGGGGCAACCTCCTTTTACCCCACTTAAATGTTCAAGTACAATATGATTCAAAATGAAAATGTCTCCTTGGTATTTATAGGAGACTAGGAGGTATAATTACAACTAATGGCCTAAAGCCAACATAAATAAAATAACATTACTAATATAATATGCCCCAATTAAGGGGTAATGAGCCAATATTAGGGCTTAACATGCCCCTCCCTTTGAGACAAGTGTTGTCTGCAACGCTTGAGTAACTCTGGATGC
>JASDQU010104846.1:109001-125850 GCA_032191745.1 Picea mariana | reverse complement strand
AAACAAAGAAAAGGAACTAATATACTAAATACTAATTATTCTATATAATTCACTAATTGCTATTGTAATAACTCAAATCAACTATCTAATTATCAGCTACACCATTTCTTATTCACAAATGTACACTATGAACAACCTACATATTTGATTAAAACCTGCAAAAATCATGTGTATTCTGCCCTAAGACAACCAAGAATCTCTTTTTGATTTTTATATTTATGAAAAGGAAACAAACATTACTGAAATTAAACAATCTAATATAATTTACTGAAATTAAACGATCTAATATAAATCTAATAAACTTACATCTATATTAAACTACTTAATGAAAACAGTAAACTAAATACTAATTGACCTGGAAACGCTCCAAGTCTGCCCTGTGTATGATTGCTTCTAAGCTGGTTGGCGGAAGAAATTCACACCGTTTAGTCCTTAAGCTTCTCGTAAACGATCAGCTATGCTGCTTCTTGAGTGATTTACAGGACAAACAAGACATAAAAGAAAATCATAACAATCTTCTAATTATAAATTCCTGCGAAAAGGGAAACCTATTATGCAGCAAACTTATATATAACAATTCGATTTATGAAGAAAGCAAAGCTATCATTCACAAATTGAACTAACAACTGTTATGTCTTTTATCTATTCAGAAGAAACAAGATATGGATAACAGTAATAAAATTATATCATTTGCATTTGATTTAGATAGCAAAGTAATACTAAACCATAGACAAAATGATATACAAAACATGGAACAAAGTGTCGATATACTGAAAAGAAAAATCTATGACAAAACACCAATTCTGCTCCAGTCTGAATCAAAACTCAATATTCTTGTTCTCCCACAACTGAGGATGAACATTATTACAAAAACCATAGGTTTATATAGGTTTCTCACAAGGTAAATCATCCTTGTGAATAATAGAAAATTGTTTTACACAATCTGGGAATAATCCCAAAATCAACTAAACTAAGGAAATAAAATGCAAGTAGAATCTGTAAAGCATCCCCTAACTGCTCAGCATATCTATTGCCAATTCAAATTTGCCTGCAATAGAACACAAAGATCAAATTAGAAGGATATTTTATTAAGAAAACAATAAAAAATTAACTTTACAGACTTAGCTACATAATCATCTGATTATGTAGCTAGTCAAAAATAGCAAACAGAACCAGATCTCAATCAAATCAAATCATCTTTTAATAATCTCAAAAATGAATTACTAAAAATTCAAGTGAATTTATCATTTAAATCAAATCATATCAAAATACATGCAATCGGAACAGAGTGAAGGATGCTCTGTTTTTAGTTATCATAAAATCGGGGCAAGTAATTCGTATCCTAATGCAATTGCAAGCCAATCGTATGATGTAATCCAAACTAGATATGACAATAATCAATCCTTATCACAATCGATTGGTTACAACTGTGTAACATTCATATCGTTCTACTCAATTGTCAAAATGAACAGGATGTAGCAATTACAATCAAAACAGAACATATCCATTAAGATTTGTTGTAGAAATGCAGTTGTTGAGTATCGCATGGTGAACAGACATGAAAAAAATAATGATCATAACCATCATTGACTTATTATAGTCATAGAAATAAATCGATATCGTTCAATTAAACACAAATACAGGTAAATCGTTTAGAATGGAATCAGATTGAATGAATAACAATCAAACGCATTTCGTTATTGATCACCACATAGTCAACCGACAAGGTCTTGACAGAGTCAACAAAATCCTTTGTATAAATCGGGCAAATAACCGAAATGAATATGGCCGAGTTTAATTATAGACACGAATCGTAAGACTGGATACGATCAATTTCATTCCTCAAATCAAAATCAAAACGATATATTTGTTACAATCGAATGCAGTCCAAATCGTAACAGCCATTATTCATATCCATTCGAAATTTGATTATGTAACAAATGATATACGAACTGGTCGGAGCATAGAATATACAATCACAACAGCTAACCAATTTACCCATCATATCGCACAGGATATAACCAAATCCCAAAAAGATATTGACTATGTTCCAAAATTAGGTTACCATAACAACCTGTGTTTAGAAAAGATATCAATAACAAAGTATTCAAATCAAATCCAATCAAATCATATTAAATCTAATCAAAATCACTCCAAAAATTAATTAACAAAAATTATATACAACAAATGTATGACAGAGCAGGTCAACAATGTACACAGAGTTCATGAACGTGCCATATAAATGGGTGGAAAAGTTATACCAACGAGATTGCTGAGGCTACACCAATTTGGAATTGACGATTTCCCTGGCTGACTCGACATTCTTGAACAGTATTGAACCAATGGTTCATTGCTTCTTGTCAGAGGGTTCCACCTTCGCGTTACGACCAGTGAGCTTTGCCACTTGGTTTTCCAAATCATGGATCCTGGATTGTAACCTTGGCACATCCAAGTAGTATCTCTCCAGCCATAACCCACACTGATCGCAAGGTGGAACAACAGGTTGAGCAGAAGGGGGTTTTGATGATTCACCGAGGGTTCTACGAGGTAGTTCGATGTCACGGAACTTAGGATCATCCCGCAGACAAGGTGGTAAATTCTTGAAAATGTCATATGCAGGCTTGTCACACAAGACTTCCGAGTAAGGATATTCCTTGGCGAGAAAATGTTCAATCTCTGAATCAGTGTCTTCGCTGACCACGATAGGCTCAGAGTTGGCAGGGGGTTTAGGTCTATTTCTCGCCATGTGAGAAATTAAGCGAGATTTTTTCTTGCCTTTAGCGTTAGCATTAGCTTTAGCTTTAGGTTGATTTACTGTAGGCTTAGCAATTTCAACCTGTTTAGTCACAGCCATAGGCAAATTCGAAGGTGAGTGGGGTTTAGGTTTGGGTAGTAAAACGCTGTAAGGCATAGGGGGAATAGGCTGGGTTTCGGTCACCATAGGTTTATCGACCTGCGGAGGGTTTGATTCTTCAAAGCCATTACGACTGAGAAAATTATCCCAACAATCACGACGTAACCCCAACTCATAAACCACAATCATTTTAATCAACCCCAAATGGAAGAGGCTGGTATCAGCCTGGCTACGCTTGTACCTTTTAGCCATTTTGAACAAACTTCTATGCAGGTAATGGGGCATACTAAGTTAAAAACCCATAAAAACCATCAATAGACGAAGGTGAAACAAGAAAACGAACCCGTACCTGCCCTCACAAGTAATGAATTGCTTGATTATCATTAGGAGATCATACCAGCGTGGTTTTAACATTTTTGCAGGCAAGCCTTTGTCGCAGGAGTTCACCATTCGAGACTGGAATAACAATGTCCACGGGACATCATCCACCTTACAACTTTTGGACCACTTCTGTCCCGTAACAGGCAGACTGGTTGCCGAGCTAAGAAACTGTTCATTGATTTCGAGTTGCACATCTCCAACTTTGGCTCGGCAGCCATCAAATGATAATGCAAATTGCCGAGCCACGATAGGACTATAACCATCAAATTTCCTTATGAACGAGAGCCATCCAAATTTCTCTAGGTCGCTATAAGCACCATCAAACATCAACAGTGCTTGGCATCCGTTGGGCTCGGCCCTCACGACAGGAGCCATGGCTTCTGTGCATGGTAGGGTTTGAACCGAACAAAACAATGCACAGGGTCGAAAAATGATAAGGCTTAACAGCTTCAGCGCTCAAAGAGACAAGGATTAATTGCAAGCGTGTGAAGGTGGTGGGATTACCACCGCCATGCAGTGTATTAATAACTGAGTACAGTGTTGTTCCATCCATAATCATAATCGTTTAAACCATATGTATCGGCCAACCAAATAGGTGTACAACCATATCAACGTGCCATCCAACAAATGTAGAATCAACACCATATGTTATAATCATGCGCCAAGTGTATAGTTCAATTCAACATTAACCAACGATCCATCATATCAATCATATTAATAAACACTTAGACCAATGTTAATCCAATCGTGCCAATGCATAGTTCGAAACTATGATCGTTCAATGTAAAATCAAACTCACATAAAAATGCACCAAGCAACGATTATAAAATTGAAATCCAAAAGATTAATCAATGCACCTTTGTAAAACTCAAACCATTGCCATTTCATATCAAATCAAACTTATAATATTGCCAATGTATTTGTTGCATATTCAAATGTTTATGTTTCAAAGTTTTCAGAACATTGCAACAAAAAATCTCATATAATTAATAAGTCAAGAGCTCATAGGAGTACGGGTCAAAGCAAATAAGACCAAAATCGATCATGACTTTTATAGAATCAAACGTAACCAGTAAATCTTCATGCTCAATGGCTTACTAATCAAACAGATCCAAATGCGCAATCAAGGTAAGAGTAGGCCAAAGGACATAAGTTTGAAAGAATCTTTTGCAGTCATGTGATAAACCAATGGTCAAGTGTCTTTCAGAAAATTAATAAAAGACAACGACAGTCCAAACAATGAAAGAGGTGTTTTCACACTTTCATTTGTGAAAACTGAATCGAAACCAAATTGCAATTGTCGCACAAATGAAACAAATGTCTAGTTGCACAATGCGACGATGACTTGTCGTTTATAAGACAAGAGGTGTAGGCAGCTTTTTTAAGAGCAATTAAAAAAATGAATTGGCTGCCAACAAAACTCTCCATATGTTTGGAAGAATGACCAAAAAGAGGAGGACAAACTCTATGTAGCGAGCAAATCTTCCTAAGGTCGTATTACATCCCATAGTTTGACAAAAAAACGGACAAATGTGCTTTATCCAAGGGTGACTCATTATGCTGTCAATAAAGAAAATACTTTTCCCTTCCTCTTTTTGGGGTATATTTGATTTTTTTTGTCTTTTTCAATAATTTTGGAAAAAGGAATAAAGGAATTTTATGTTACAATGGAGGAACAAGTGTTACAAACATACAAGTTCAAGGCGCAAGGACAAGACTGATGTTTAGAATAATGATACTCAGGAAAAATCCTCAGGGGGCCAAGGGTGTTAAGATGCAGAAGCAAAGTGCTACAAGGCTAGCGTATAAGGTATGCAAACGTGGTTAACAAAACACACAATGGTAACGTCCTTTGATGTAAGTTTAACGAGCCCAGAGAAGGTAAGATCAGTGTTTTTTCATATTTAGAGAGTCTGAAAAAACATAAAAGGAGACTCCATTGGGGTACCTTTTCCGAAGATAGTCTAGTCGGTTCGAAAAGGGGTAAAATAGCACCGACAAGATGTCTATTCAAAACCATTTTAACGAGTGTGATAAGGACAAAATCACTCGACCATTTTTTCATTTTTAAGGAGTCTTAAAAAATATTAACTATGGACTCCATCAGGAATGTTATTCTGGAACAGTTTTAATGAGTGTGAAAGAATAAGGTCACTCAACGATCTTTTCAATTTTAGAGAGTCTAAAAAGAGCTTAACTATGGACTCCATGGGGGTTCCTTTTTCGTAAGTTTAGTCCCTCAGGCCCGAAAAAGGGGTAAAATTATACATGAGAGTACTCTTCTAGAGAACTAAAGTTCCATAGAGTATACCTTTGTTTGTACAGTTGATCGTCCGGACCGAAAAAGGGGTAAAATACCGCTGGACAGACGCGACTTCAATTTTCAGTTTAATGAGCGTGAAAGGCCACAAGATCGCTTGGCAATCTTTCCATGTTTAGAGGGTGTGAAAGGGCTTAAAAGAATACCCGTAGAGGTTACATTTCTCAGTTAATCTGGATGAGATCGAAAATCATAAATGCAGTCTCGCCAGATGTTGCTTTCAAATCTCAAAGCGAGCTTGAAGAAAAACAAAGTTAGCTCATGATCAACTCTTTGTGGGTCAATGCCTGGCATCTCCTCAGGGGAGCAGTATGCTTTGACGAAAACATTGTCTATGACGCCAGGGGTTTTGTAGATATTGATAGGTATCATTTCAACAATGGTTTCCATATTACCCTTAGCATATATCTCATGTCTAGCTAAGGGATTAATAGGACAAGACCTATCTCCAGTCATAGTCAAGGTGAATTCTCAAACCTCGATTCAACTTAACTTTGGGAGGAAGTATGATCTATGATGAAGATCATCCCAGGGTTTGTCCAGACTAGTCATTGCTTCAATTATATCTTCATCAGAGGGCAAGACTAAGTCTAATGGATCAGTGTCAGCGAGAGAAACCTGAGGCCAAATAGGCTCTAGAAGTGGATTGAACTCTTGTGCAGGACTTGGATCAGTGTTGGATGAAGCTTGTTAGACTAAAGAGTATGCTACTTTAGCTACGGACAAGGGAATGGACATGTCTGGGTGCCCTGTCCCATCCATTGTGGCCAATGGGGAAGGAAGTATCCATGGATCATCGAAGTAAGTCATGTGAAATGACGAAACTTGAAAAATATCAACCTTATGGCGATTGGATATAAACTTGATATTTCCTTGAGGGGGTGAGTAATCGAAGGTACCCATAAAAAATGGGCACAAACCAACCCCTACGTTGACTACACCTGGTTGAGGATTATCGATCATCGAGACCATGGATGCCCCCAATGAAATTTCAGATCTAGAGAAAGACAATTGATTGATGGTCCCTATCTAGCCCTCATGTGGAAACAAGAATACCCGGAAGACTGTAGCAACTACAACTTGCATGGCATAAGTCCAAATCCTTCCTAACAAGATGTTATAGTCGAGGGGAGAATTGACTACCTCTACCTCGACACACATGGTCTTACCTCCTAACTGCACGGGGAAAGAGGGAATGATACCATGTGGTCGAAATGAACGACCATCAAAAGCAGTGAGGAGAGTAGGTGATGGAGACAAAATGGGCTGGCCAATGGCCTTCAAACATGCCAATGACATAACACATGTTGAGGCTCCCTCATCGACCACCGTGTGGAAGATATTTCGAGTAAAAGTTTTCATGGGATAAGACACTACTATCTGAAATGCTACGTGGTATAGCAGACGAGGTTTTAGGTCGGTTGTATCTAGCATGATTGTACCTGGATTACAAGTCTCGGTAGATCCTAAAGTGGTTAACAAGGCTTTCCTTTGGGAAGGGAAAATTTGGAGGACCTCCAAAGTGGACATCACACAAGGGGTTTGTGATAAATCTTCCACCACAGAATAGTTCTGGGTGGCCCTTGCATTTGGGTTGTGAGAATATTTTTTAAACGTGCCTTTGGGGATGTGTGTCATTGTTTCACCCATCATCTTCTCAATCTGTAGAGGAAGAGATGGGAGTTCAGTTTCTTTTCCCTTCTCAGAAGTGCTTGGTTTACTATAGTCATGAGCTCTAGTCGATATAAAAGCATCAACCTTCACCATAGATACATTTGCAGATGTGGGGTTGTTAGAAGATGGATAGGGTCCTTGGCTGCCCCCTTCCGTACTTGCAGAGGCTTGGGTTAGATTTTTCCCATGTTGAAATGGATTGGTTAACACAACAGGTTGTTGTTGCATCACAAACTTTTGGGCTTCTGCAAGCCGAGGACATAGATGGGTTGGGTGGTCTTCCACACATAAGTTGCATGGATACCTTACCTTTCGTTTCTCAATGTTGTCCCCACCAACATTATCGGTAGGTTTTTTATCTCCTTTACCCTTCTTTCATTGTGTTTTATTTCTTTCAAGCTACTGGGTGGCCTTTGGATTAGTCGATTGCACTGTGTGTACATATGATGTTTTGGTAGGGGGAGCAGCCAAAGTAGTAGTTTGGCTGGCCGTTGTGTGTTGTATAGACAACTTCTGCAACTACTTCATCAATTGCTCAACGAGCTTTGTTTGTGCTGAACCAACAATACCATCAACATGTGGTCCAGCTCTCTGTTTGGTGTTATCAAGTATTGAGCGTGGTGCATCTGGCAAGATCTCGTATAATAAACCAGACTGAGAATAGATTAGCTCAAGTTGTTGAGCTCTCATGATGGTGTCTTCTTCAAAAAATACTCCCAACGTTGCGATGTCTTTGGATAATTGTGGGACCAAAGACTTAAGAAACCACTCGAGAAGGAATGCTGGTGGGACCGGTACCTTAATTAAACTCTTTCGGTGTCCCCATTCTCAAATGTGATTAGAGATATGGTCCACTTTTGTTTGTGAGAAATTGGCCAGCAATTCGGTGCCAGCGTCATATCTCATAGGCAATTGGAAATGGTTTAGGAAATCCATCGCCAGTTCACCGAAGGAAGAGTATCTTGAGTGATCGAGATCAATGTATCATTTCACGACACTCTCAATGAGAGTATGTTGAAACAATCACAACTGTATGGAGTCATCTTTCAATGAGTTAGATGAGCACCAAAGATGGAAGGTAGTCACATGATCTCCTTGATCTTCGTTAGGCTTGGCTTTGAACTTTGGGATGTCCGAAGAAAACTTCGTCAGCATAGAAGGCCAACGCGGATCGTGATAGATAGGTTCATTCAACAACCTTGTCAAGTCTTGCAAATGAAAGGTTTCCAGGAAAGGTAGTTTGGGTTGTTGGTGATAACCTGGGAAAAAGGGGCCTAGAGTTTGACTGGCACCAAGTTGCCAGGAAAGTTCGGTTGTTGGCCTGGGTTCTGGTAAAAACCATGGCCATGGCCAACATATGGATTTTGCGTGTGAGGAGACATCATCAGCTGATTTCCGAAATAGGACATAGATGGTTGGGCATGCATTACATTCGAAGGACTTTGGGAAGGATTTCTCCATGTCGATCTCGTGGGGATAGGCATAGTGCTTTGTCCAGGGTTCCATTGATTGTGAAAAGAATTACCCCAGATCAACATTCTTGATGAGGGAAATGATCCTTGCCAAGAATTCCAAGGCCCTACTGTGGAAGAAGTTCCTGGGTGTGCCCTCTGTGCAGGAATAGTACCCTGCATAGGAATAGGTTGTCTGAAACCAGGGTTTCCCCCAGTTGGAAAAGTAGCTGACAAGAAGGCATTGTTACCAAATGCATCGAACAAAGAAAAGGTGTCGAACCTACCATCATATTATGTGAAGGTGGTCCTTGACTCCCTGCTCCAAGTAAACTATGGTGTGCAGGTGGCCCAATGGATTGCTGATGCGTGCCACCGAGTGAAGGGGACAAAGGAGGTATATGACCTCCCCCATAAGAGAAAGTGTTAAAAGGAGCAGGGGTTCCCCCCATGTGTCCTTGTAGAGGAGCATTAGAGCTCCCTAAGCCCAAACCTGAAGTCTGTGAAGTGGAGTAGGAAAGTATAGGACTTGTACCTGAACTAGGCATCACATATGAGAATGGAGGGCTTGTCGCACTTACTATGAAAGGGGTTGTGGCCGCCGCTAGAGATGGGATCGGACCGGTGATGGTGGGTTAGGAGGTGGAAACTCTCCTGTGGTGACAACCGTAGTGGGAATTGAAGAATTCCCAGAAGTAGTAACAACATTTGTTTCCATTACTGCGTGTGACACTGTCTGGCACTCATAAGGATGAATTGGTACGATGGTGGGTGTAAAAAGATCAGTGGTGGAGGTTTTGACCAGACCAAAATATTTCGCTCCAAGGTCTAAAACAGTTGATTCCTTTGGATGTTGGTCAGGCACAATTTCTTGTGACCCAATCACTTCAAAAGACCCTTGTTGGTCTAGTTTTCGCCTTAGTGGTGGCGGGGGTGGCTCCAGTGTAACCAACAACAGGCCAAGAAGCCTTCATGACTATCAGAGCTCATGATCCTCCACTATGTGAGAATATTAAAGACACACTAGGGTAGTCTAACCGTTAAAAAACAATCACGCACTAAAAAAGTCCCTATAAGATAAGACAGACAAACACTAAATTAATTGGAAGAACAGTTACAACAACCAACACTAGAGAAACTTACCGGTGCAAGTGAAACTCGAAAATGGAAAAACCCTCTGGGTATACTCTACAAAGCATGGCCTGATGTATATCCTAGGTACCGTGGTATACCCCCACAGTCACCTGTGTATGTCCCTAAAAAACATAGGCAACTGGGTTGCTAGCACACAAACAGTCACCAAGCGGGTACAGTCGAAAGTCGGGTAGACCACAATGAGAAGGGTATTGAGCCCAAAACTTGTCAAGGGTATCAAAATAAATTGGTCCAGAGGAAAACTAAGGACCTCGAATGGATTCGCGACCCATGAAGCCCCATGGAAAATGCAATTGATGGAATCCCAAAACAAGCCCTCTATATGTGTTCTCCACTACGATTGGTCCAGCTTTGGAGGGGTTATCTCCACTACCTTTCCTCACATGACCTTGTGTTTATCCCCTATATTAGAGGGGGATCCTAGATAAATTTCATGATACTGGACTTGGACAGTCCCTAACTCAAACTCCAATGTTTGATTTTAATGGCCTTGAAGAGTTTCCTCTCCAACCTAATCCAAGGACCTAATCCTGAACTAGTTGGTTAACCCTACAAACATAAAAGTCTAATAAATTTTAGATTTAGCGTTAATTTTATGGATTGTATTATTTCAAGGGGTATGAAAGTGATACTAATGATGTTTGAAAGACGAAAGTAAAAAATGAACAGAAAGCTGGAAACAAAAACTTTCACTTAGCGCAAATTTTCAACAACTTTTCAAAAAAAAAGTTATTTTCTAAGATCTTTTGAATTAGCAAACTTAAAGAAGGATTTCACTCGACTACGAGCTACTTACAATCTAAGTAAACTATCAATAACTTAAGAAAGAAAATACATTTCCCTGGTTACTAATGCAAAACCACACTTTTCAAACAAACAAGAAAATGAAAGAGATTTTTTTATTTATTTGAATGCTGACAAAGAAAAAAGGAAAAATATCAACAAGTCAAAAACCAAGAAAAAACTTCTATCCTAATCACAGATCACAAAGCATCACTTCAAGAAATCACACACTAGGAACTTAAAAAAGGACTCTCACACTTGTCTAAAAACCCTAAAGAAAATTTTTAATGACAACTTTTTAAATGAAAAAAATAAGCTAAGGCTAAGATCAACCCTAAGCTACTGATTGCTAGGACAGAGATTCAAAAACCTGAGAGGTATAACTCTTGTCAAGGGAAATGATGATTGCCTTACCCTCAACAAAAACTATCCTGCACAAGCACACTACTGACAATCCAACAACAAGCGTGTGCATGCGAGCTGTGTAGAGCCAGAGGGCGTGTACACATGTGCTGGCCTTATATAGGTCGTTGTATCTCTAAAACTCTGAAACAAATAAAAATAGACAATCCAAACCAGGAAGAGACCTCTGATATTGAGAACCAGGATCTCTTGAAGGCTTAGACACTCTCTTTAATAGAAAAAGAAAACAATGTAAGGAAAAAATTCATAAAAAAAACCAATCTAAGATGATATTGCAAACAACCAAGACTTAGAAAGAGTTCCAAAAAACCCCTGAGAATGACTGATTCTGATAGGGAAGAGGATGACTGCCTTAAAATTTTTATGGAATCTACACGCTACTATTACTTCTTTAGCTAGCATTTACACACGGGCTGTAAGAAAGTAGGGCGTGAGTACACACGTGTAGACCTTATGCAGGCCGCATGTACCTCTGTGGGTCTCAAAAAAACACAGTCAAACAAATAACAAAGATAGCTGGTATGGAAGACCAGACTCTCTGTTAGCTTAGACTTTGCAGAAACTTCAAAAAATAGGAAAGAAAACTAGCCTTTTAAAACTACCCAAAAATATTCCCAGGAACCCTAGAGACTTCCCCAGTATGGTCGCCAATTCTATTGTGGTGGGAAATCCCCCTGCGGAATATCATTTAGGGTTATATTATGCATGCATATAAAACCAAAATAATCCTACTTTCTACTATCGTCCTAGACTTAATCCCCATTTCTTTCAAGCAAATACATGGTTAAACGAACATACCTTGTTCTAGACTTTCGATGTTGATCCTTCTTCACACTTGATCGCTTGCTAGCAGCTATCCTACCAAGGCTGACCTACGTACAAAACAAGCAACAAACTCTACATGAATTTGTTCTACAGATTAATGGGTTAGATATTCAAACATATATTCACTAAACTATGAATAACTCATATAGTGGGACAGGAAAAGCATTTGTTTATTATTAACTTTAATGAATCAACTTACAATGCCAAGACCAACCACTGCTCCATGAACCTGATCCTGGGATCCTCTTCAAATGTCCTCCAACTTATTTGCTTTGTATCCCTCTTTGCACAAGGATGGATAAAGGGTTGGGACAATGGGAATGTACAATTGGGCAGAGTTTCTTTACTATTATTCTCCTCTTCCAAATGGGACCCCTAACCCTTCTTTTATAGGCTAGAAGAAGCTAGGTATTTGGACGAAACGTCGGCCATGCATGGCCGGGAGTTTCAGTTAACTCACCCAATGTTGTGTGCTCCATCAGAAACTTTACTTTTTTCGTGCTTTTGTAGTTCCACGCGGGTTGTTTTAGGTCAGCTAGCATGTGCACGTGTTCAGTAATGGATTAGGGTGTGTGGGCCCTTATAAAAGAGGTTTTTTAAAGATTTGTTCAGCAGTGCTTTGGCAAAGAAGGGATATGAGATGGCCTAATGCCAGGTAAGCATGTATGGTGCAAATTAGGGTTATAACAGTGAGGTTGATCAAAACATATGTTTTCTAATAGGTGAGGTGCCTCTCATACTGGTTTTGTATGTCGATGATCTCTTTCTTACAGGAGATGATAAATTGATTGAAGAGTGCAAGGGAAACCTTGTAGTATATTTTGATATGAAATACCTTGGGTTGATACATTACTTCCTTGGTCCGTAGTTTTGGTAGAAGGATGGGGACTTCTTCTTGGGACAGGGGAAGTATACTGTGGAGATATTCATAAGTTCAAGATGATAGATTGCAGGCCCATGTCCACACCTCCGGTGATGAATTGGAGGAATATTGACATGTCTAGTTCAAATACATTTTACCAAACTATATATCGTCAGTTTATTGGGTTGCTCATGTACTTGGTCAACAATAGGATATTATATTAGCTTTACAGTTAACTCCTTGAGTCAGTTCATGGTGGACCCTCAGAGAGTAAATTGGATAGCTATGAAGCATGTGATTTTCAAATTGAGAGTACAATGGAATACATGTTATCATGGATGATTTTAGGGGCTAAATTTCGCTCATGGGCTAATTTTCCATGGTTTTTCCAAAAACGAGATTCACTATTTTAAAAATGATTCACCCAATTTCTATAGGATAAAATTATTTTATCTTAAAAATTGCCAAAATTTTATAAAAACTATATAAAATCCTTAGAAAATTGAATATTTTTACAAAAATATCGCCAAACATTTATAGTTGGCATATGAAGGATAAGTAAGATTCGCCAAGGTTTCTACATTCTAAAATAATTTTCCATCCTTAAAATCATCCCTGCATGTTATTGTATGAGCGTAGTAGTGAAGTGAGATTGGAAGGCTTTATAGATGTTGATTGGGAAAGATGTGCAGAGGACACAAAGAGAACTTCAGGGTGCTACTTACTCATTGGATCAAGTATTATATATTGTTTCAATAGGAAGAAAAGATCAGTTAAATTAAGCTCTCATGAGGAAGAGTACATGGAAGAATGTGAAGCACTTTGGTTGAGGAAGTTGTTTTTTGGACTTTTTGGTGTGGAGTTGAAGGCTACAATGATACATTGTGATAATCATAGTGGAATTAGGATCTCTGAGAATCATGTGTTTCATGATTGTAGCAAGAATATAGACATCTTCTATCACTTCCTACTATATTGTGTGCAAAAGGGGGCCATGAAGATTTAGTACATTCAAACTAATGATTGGATAGAAGACATATTTACCAAGGCATTGAGAATACAAAAGTTTGAGAAGTTCAGAGATAAGATGGGGATGGTGAGGAATCTCTTCCTTATTAAGAGTGAGTGTTGATAATAGTAACTCAAAAGGTCTCCTTCCATGTGTGGTGTCCTATCATGGAAGAGGACAATGAAACTTAGCCAGGTTGATGTGTTAATATCTTTCCTAAATTTTACTTAGGAAAAAGTGACTTAAATGTGTTATATTTTAATGTTGACTTATTGAGTACATTTTATAAAGTTAAAAGTGAAAATAATTTAAGTGATGGTTGTTTTAATATTAGCCATCCATCTCATTGAGAGGATGAGGGTTTATTTCATCCCTTGATCTCTTTAGAGATAGGGTTTTCACTTTCTCATTGAGATAAAAGAATTCAACTTGGTGGCTAGGATGTATTATTCATTGAGAGAGGGTGAACTTCAGCTTGGAGAAGGAGTTTGATTAAGGGTTTTCTAGAACATAATATTTCAGGAAGGAAAAAGGAGAAATCAAGCAAGGTTTGACTTGCTTCCAAGCAGTTTTATAGATGTTGTAACCTTCATACCTGAGAGTAGTCATACATGGTGACGCATGTCATCGTACGCTTAGCACATAGGCTCGCACATGCTTCATTCTTCAATCATTTTGGTTCAAAGTATTGAGAGAGGGTCGCATAGGTGTATTAGAAGTGAAAATATAGGGTTTTAGTCAGTCATTTCTTGGATCAATCCATTTGTAAGAGATCTCTATATTCCTTCTGGTGCATAATAATAATCCACAAACACAAGAACAACTTTTCCCATTGGGTTTTTCCCATGGTTATTTACCCAAAAACATTTGTGTCTCTCACAATTGTAATTTTTTTTATATTCTTCATTATTGATCAGATTTATTTTCTATTGCGCATTTAAAATTTTATCAAGAAACCTAGCTGTAGCCACTAAAGAACAATTTCATAAATTTAAATTAAAAGGAGGAAATAATTTCCGAGTGAAATATTGTTGGAAATATTGGTTCATTTTGATTTTTTTTAGAAATTTCACACTTGAATATATAATTTTTATTCTAGTGGTATTTGTGAAGGAGAGTGGCCTTCACACTATCATTTTGTCTAAGATATTGATCATTCCCCTGGTGGTATCATGGCCTGGCAGGGGGGTGGCTAGTTGCAGAGAAGGCTAGTGCATCTAAGCCTATGGTTGGGTAGAAAATCAATCACCCTCGGCCAGTTGGTTGGTTGACAATGTGTAATAGATAATTTCTATGTGTGCTCTAGTATATGATTTATAATATATGTAAATATGCATGATTGAGTAATTAATACAATTGTATAGTTATGAGCTAAGAGTTTTGATGAGTTATGAGCATAGTATAAAAGAGATGGAATTTGGTTGTATTTTATGTGTAATCTATATGAACTATATTATTTAATGGTTAATGTCTCCTATAATATTGAAATGATTGGAAAGGGAAATCTATGCTCATGTCCTTTACATGTTCAATAATCTATCTTTCTAGGTATTTTCTATTGAGGGTATAAGACATGTATCTTAAAGTTTATAGCCATAATTCCTAAATAATTTAGGGATGGCATGTGGAAGCATGGATGTTGTCCAAGGAATTGCAGAGAGGTATTAATATGGAAGCTTATTGTAGAGGAATATGCATAGTCGAGACCCTTTATTTCTCTCAAAGTATTTCAATGGGTTTCCTTGTGGAAAACCCGAGATATGGATTGTTTACCAATTTGCAAGGTTGTCAAAGATAGGAAGATTCTTTTACAAGCTAAGGAAGAAAATCCATATCCATATATGCAGTGTGTAACATAACCAACCCCCAATTGCTTCACATCACCTTGTAAAATGACCCAAACAAAATTTCGGATACCAATTCTAAATTTGGAAATAACATACACAACATGACATTCAAGCTTACACAATGGAGCATGTTAATTAAAAACATAAATGAAATTGTTTAGATATGAAATGCAACAACTAAATGCATACAACATTATTCAACCACTTAAATAGATATTTGAATGCATCATTATGCTCACAACAATCATGTTAGGATATTTAGACACTTAGGAGTTAGTTAAGATCTACTTGGTCTAATAAGTCGTTAGGTAAAAGTGTGTTTCTTTAGTATGCATTAGTATGCATTTGTAGTTAGGAAATCCGATGGTCACGGTATGTTTATGACATAGAGTGATCCAACGGTTCATACTCTCCTTGATCTTAATGGCCATTGATCCATGGCTTAACACCCAATTGGTCCATGATCTCTATTTAAAGAGCATGGAGGGTCATTTGGCGATGATCGATTGTGAGAAACTCTCTTGTAAAATCTCTCTGTAATCTTTTTCTTTGCATTAATAAACTGCTCCAAGTGGCCGCGTTGGCTGGGGCCATGGAAGTTTCCCTGTAGGGGTTTTACCACGTGAAAACATCGGTGTGTTGATCTTTGATCTGGTTATGTGAATGGTTATTGAACATGTTCGTCCTCTGTTGGAATACCTGTGTTATTGAACATGGTATCAGAGCCTGTTTGAAGACCCGCTCCTGTTGTGGATCGAGATCATGAAGCTGAGTTGCCTCATCTCCATTTTCTGGAATTTCTATACATTTCTGGGATGAGAGGACTGTTCCATTGCATCTGGAGCACTCGTTTCATTCAAGAACACTTTTTGTTTCACTCGAAAAGATTTCCATTTGCCCAAGATACGGCAATCCGGAGAAAAAAAAATTTCTTGTGTGAAAAGAGTTTTTTTGGAGCATGCTCTCCAAGGCCGTCTTCCACAACAACAACAACAACAACAACAACAACAACAACAACAACAACAACAACAACAACAACAACAACACCCACAATCGTCCTTTTGAACATTACAATATGTTTTACTAGACTATTTGGTTAAAACTTGCCTTATTAAGTAAGAGGTCTTGAGTTCAAGTCTCTCTTTTGTTACCTTTTTTGAAAAATTTCATGCTATAAATTGTAAAGTGCATTTCACTTCAAGTATAAAAGTGAATCACTATAAGTAGCTTTATATTTTATTTTAGAGTTATTTTGCATGCAACTT
>JASDQU010104846.1:87905-103038 GCA_032191745.1 Picea mariana | reverse complement strand
AACAAATAGAACACTTATATTATAAAATGTGAGACCCACTATAGAATACGAAAATTACTCCCAACCATAGTCTTGTTGTTAGAAATCTCAAAAATAAGCTACCCCCAAGTTGGGGCTATGAATCCATAAGAGACGTTGGTCTGTAAGGATGGCTAATGTCCCCCTCTCAATAGTCAATTCTCAAAGAAAATTCCAGTTCACTAGCTCTCTTCCCCTCAACCTGCACAACCCAAAGGATGGAATCCCCCTTCATGACTCACAGTCCCTCAGGCCTTTCCACTCCCCTCCATTTATTCCATCACAGTTTGGACATGAATTCTACTTGTTGGGACATCATGAATTCTACAGCTGCAACAAAAATTTTCCCAACAGAAAAATGTGTGCTTCCTTGGAAATTTTCTAACAACATGTTACTCCCAGGAACACAAACTCTTTCTCCATGAATTTTCATCTCCAAATAGTTTCCAAACTTGCCCACAACTAATACCTTCATGCTTCAACACTCATAACTCCATTTTTGGCCATAAAACTCCATGTAAAAACAACTCTATATCCAAAAATGTGAATGTGCAATTATCCTCCCTACCCATACATTTTTTCCTTCTTTCTCTTGCTTTCTTGACTTGAACTCTTCCCCAAGACAATTGTACTTAGCTCCCATGCTCTCAATAAATATGGGAAGCAACTCTCACACCAACCCTCTTACATGAATTCAATGATTAGGGTCTAAAACACTAAACAACTAATGGAAGGTTCATGGTAAGGATAATTTAAAAATAAACATGAAATGGGTTTTGGGTTCAATAGACATGGGTAAAATCTCCTCTTTGTACCCCTTCCCTCTCTTGTGGATGCTTATCCCCTAAGTCTTTGTCTATTTCCATTTGTAGTTGGAAATACATTTTATTCATTATATTCAATTTACATCATTTACACATTACATTTCTTTGGCTCTTGGCCATACATTACATTTACAATATACATCACTAGTTTGGGGTTTGAAAATGGGGATGTTACACCTTGGCACATGAATAGTTGATCATAATCACACTGATATAGGCTTGATAATGAAGTCTTTTTTTGGAACTAGGAGGGAAAAACCCTGCTATAAGAACCCAACGGTCTTGCAGATCCATAATTTGGGTGAATTGGAGAGGTTAATGGCAATGCATTTTTAAGCTCAAAATAAATATATACCATTATATATAAAATATTCTATTCATTATATCATTCAGAAAGGTGGTTTCAGAATACTCCATTTGGAAACTCGAATGGTGAATTTGTGTTTACAAAGAGGTTGGTCTGACTGAGGTAACTGGTGAGCACTTTCGGACCCCAAAGTCGATACTGGCCATTAGATTGCATAGATATTAGTCGTTAGATCCATTGGAGAACCAATGACCCTGTTAAATATCGTGTAGGTCAGAAACCCACTTTGATCTAGTTCATTGATTAACACAATTGTCGATCATCCAATCCATCGAATGCGCATGTTGAATCATAATATATAGGAGCATAAAAGAATGCCACATAAACCAATGGTGACGTGAGTTCCATGTCAGCTAAGTTACAAGTGGAATCCTATCACTGGGTACACATCAATAAGGAATGACGAGTAAGAGAAGGTTTTGTGGAATTCAGATACAAGTGGGACCCACCATTTCCAAAGGTAATTGTCGACAAGAATAGACCAAGAGCCAAGGATAAATATTGATCATGTGTTGAGTAGTAATATTAGATCCTGACCATGTGTCAAAGATCAATGATTGGGAGGGCCTATTTGGAAGAGCTCTAATNGCAGAGGTCGACAATGAGAACCTAGTTGTGTCGTGGGAAGTGGATTACTCAAAATCATTGTAGGATGTGGGTTTTGGAAATATCTCATACCAAGATGATGTGTCATCCCGAAGAGGTGATTCTAATGATGTAAGATTGACAACTGTGGGGTTTCACACCAGGGAATAATGAATGATTTTTTTTAATTTGTTTCTTTTAAGGGAAAAGTCCAAAAGTGATCACTTGATAGCCTTGCAGACCGTAGCCTTCAAAAAATCCTTAAAAAGTCTTAGCCTTGCAGACCGTAGACCAAGTGAGGGAGTCTGATAGTGTTGCATGGTGTAGACTTCAGAAAGATTCAATAATTTTATAAATTGGACATTGGGGTTTGATCCACACACCATCTCCTACTCCTTCTCTATTGACAGCTCCATCAAATATCATGTTCCACATCTCATTCTCTGCACTATCTTGTTGTTCTGAAATTTTCTCAGTTTGTTGATTAGATTTGTCTTTGGAATTCATATTAATATCTGGCACCTTTTCTTCAAAACTCGAATCATTAAAGAAAATGGAAGACCCAATATGAGTCTCCACTGAGTAAATGGGGTGGTTGTTTGGCTAGGATTTGTTACTAACCATGTACTTGAGAAAAACTTCCCTGTACAACCTCCTATATTGACCAAAAACAAGGATAGTGGTGTATGACATATCCATTTGCAAAGTCCCTTTCAACTCTACAACCCATGACATGGATAACAACATGCCAAACTTAGGAGGGATATCAACAACCACTACATCCATGACCATATTTTTTGTTGGAATTTGAGACAAAGATACCACTAGATATTTGATTAGGACCAAGCACTTCACCTTCCTTGAATCAAAGGAGAAAATATCTTTGTAAAGCCTTGTAATGCCCAGGCCCAATTGGTCCATGACTACCTTGGGCATTAGATTATGGGATTCTCTTGAATCCAACATAGCATTATGAAAATTCATATCATGAATCTTCAGACTGACACAGAAAGGAGGGACCTCATCAACATCAGTACTCTCCTCTACATGTGGGTCAGAAAAGATGGCAGGATGATTATCTTGTATATTTAAAGTATCAAAAGTTTCTTCCATCTTGAGCATCTTAATGATTTGATTTCTATATTCATTGTTCTTTATCAGCTCATTGAATGGGACATATATTTTAATTTTTGACATCTCACTTTCAAATTTAAAGGAAGATGAGGTTTTCTCTACCTCTTTGATGACTATATCCTTTCTTGGTTCAGGAAATTTCTTTGGAGGTTCTTCCTTCTTCTTTCCTTTATCCACAACATCCTTTGCAATAGATTCCTTCTTAGTCTAACTTGAAGAAGGTGTGTTATTTTGATATTCTTTGGTAGGATTTCCCTTTGGAGTATTTGGAGGAACCTTTTTGTTTCGAAGATTATATTGTTTCTGGAATTGCATGATGGCATTCTGCAACCCTATCTGGTAATATTCATTTTCCACTGACAACAATTCATCATCCTCCTGCATGAAGATTTCATTTGAATCCATGAACTGGTCATGTTCTTCTTTAGTAAAAAACACCTATGTTTCATCACCATCACAACAACGCATGTTGTCTTCAAAAGTTCCATCAAAATTTTCATTTACATAATTATTTTGAAAAGGAGGTATTATTTGTTGATCACCTTGATTCCTCTGATATCTTTGTATGATTTGTGGAACTGTTGGTTTCCTTTGGTTCATGGGTGGAACATTAGCATGTTCTCTAGTGTTAGGCTTATTATCTAAAGACATCCTCTCCATGAGTTTCTCCATGGTATTCATCTTCAGTTCAAACCTCTCTTATGATGACTACGAGGTTGACGGATGTGCCTTATCTTGAACCTCGTTCATGTCCTTGTCAGAATTATATTTG
The DNA here is from genome assembly GCA_032191745.1 of Picea mariana. Classification (NCBI taxonomy): domain Eukaryota; kingdom Viridiplantae; phylum Streptophyta; class Pinopsida; order Pinales; family Pinaceae; genus Picea; species Picea mariana. The sequence goes on along the minus strand of JASDQU010104846.1, from coordinate 99,338 downwards.
ATCTTTCCTGAAGCCATTATATTTACTTCAAATTCTATTGCATCACTCATCATATAATCTAGTGAAGTGGATATTCTTTCCTTCAACAACAAATAAAAATCACTTTCAAAGGAATCAACATATCTAAGTTGAGCATCCCTAGGAGGAGGTTTTAATTCGGTAGGAATTGAGTTGTAAACTTTTATAAATCTAGCTGAAAAATCTTGGACTACTTCATCAGGTGACCTTTTCATGTTGTTATACCGGGTTAGCAACTAAAGGGGGTTCTTGTAACATCCCCAGCCACCAACAGGCCAGTAAATTCTACCAAACACAACCTTAACTTAGCCTTTTGAGCTTTGATACCATATTGTAACATCCTCAGCCACCAATCCACTTGTCGGGCAATGCTACTACGCGGAACATTCTCATACTTATATATATAACATGCATATTAAATCTAATTAACATATTGTTCTAAACAATACAGAGTAAGCATATGATTACTTCTAATAGAAATCATCAAGGACATTAATAATAATTCATATGCACAACAAAATACATGATAACATATAAGCATCACAGACATGCAAAACATAATATTAAGCACAAACTAATACTTATCTTTGAAACTATAGTAATTCCAGCAAATATGCCCAGACCTTCCACGGACCTCCTAGCCTTAGATCGTGTTGCTCATCACTCTCAACAATAGGTCACCCTCGAGCTAGGACTAAGTTCCATCGGGCAGGGAATCCTAGGCTAGGAAAGGTCAATGAAAGACACACAGTTATAGAGGAAGGATTCTCTCCAGGGAGTCACTTACACCCATTTCTCACAGACCCTCATTCCCCACATGCATGTCCCACCCCAGGAGTATACACCTTCATCGTCACCTGGATAGTCCTTCGGATACTAAACCTCCCTTGTCTTGGGCTTCAACAACAAATCGGACCGAAAGCCTTCGAGCTCTATGGCATCTACAAGACCCCTTCCAATATTTCTCACTTCCTTCGCGCACTCTCTCACCTAGAGAGAGTCGCTCATAAGATTGGAAACATGTTCTTTTGACCAATTCCAGCATAGTGAGGACACAACAAGGCTCAACAACACATATTCAATGACAACAACCTCACATGGTCAGGAACTACGTTGCCACAACAAACCACTGGGATAGTACGACACAACTCATGAAATTTTGGGTTTCTCAACCATGCAACAAAGGACAGGTTCACGGTTCTGGTTTCAGAGATGCGTGAGGGTGTACAGAGATCCCATGCAGAGACTTAACGGTTTAGGTAAGAATTCCACAAAACAAACACTAAAATAAAGGTTGATCATGGACACCCATGAGTTCAGACGGAGGATGGAAAATGGGAGGTCGAACTCCCAACACGGCTCCCTTCTCTGGTTTTAACTACATGCACCCAGGTCGACACCTGTCTCCTAGGAGCTGCATGCTCCTCATTTTGCACACATTCCTCCTTCTAGGAACTTAGGATAAAACATAAGCATTTAGAAAAGCTTTGAAATAATATTTAATTATTATCCCCAAGGTCTTAATCTCTTAATCTTATCCCTTCTCCCATCCTTTCATCCCCCTCTCCCTTACCCATAATTTGTGGAAGCTTAGTCCCCCATCACTCATTCATCATGGTTGGTCCACATGCAGAGATGTTTTTATATTAATAATGTGCATCGTTACATGTACAAAAATCAGGCTCTTGGCCTTCAACACTTAGGCTCTCTGGCCTAATAAAAACATAAGCCCACCAGCTTATATAAACTTGGCTCACCATCCTATAAAACATAATTACAATTCATAATGAAATTGGGGCACGTCCTTGGGGTATTACAATCCCCTCCCCTTATTTTTGCATTGTCCTCAATGCAACGTTCACACAACATCAACAAGATTTCCAAAATCTTCAAAAATATGCAGGTATTTTTCCCACATAGAATATTCATGCTCCAATGTCACATCCTCAGGACCATACCAGGTCCACTGTACGTTTACAAGTCCTATGGCTCGATTCCATATTTTTTTTCTTTTCCGGTCCAATATGCGCATAGGATGCACATGCAGGACACCTTCTTGTTCCACCTGGATCACATTCCAGTCGATCACATGATTAGGATCATGTATATATTTCTTAAGTAATGAAACTTGAAACACATTATCTACAGTCATGGATGCAGGTAATGTAATCATATATGCAACTGGCCCAATCCTTTCTAGGATTTCAAATGGCCCACAAAATATGGCTGCCAACTTGGAACAGTTTCCCAGGCTCAGGGAACTTCTATTGGATTTTACTTTCAGAAAAACATGACCTCCCACTTTAAAATCTTTGTGGATTCTGTTTTTATCAACATAACTTTTCTACCTATCTTGGTTAGCTTTCAAATTCTGCTTAATTTTCAACATTTTCTCTTCCATTTCCTTGAGCAAGTCTGGCCCAACTACCACTCTATCAGATGGGTTATCCCAACTTACTGGAGTATTTCAATTTCTACCATAAAGTGCTTCAAATGGCCTCATCTTCAATGATGCTTGATACCCATTGTTGTAGGCAAATTCTACCAAGTGTAGGTAGTTTTCCCATTTTGATGGTTTTTCCATCACATACATCCTTAGTATGTATTCTATCACTCGATTCACCCTCTCTATCTACCCATCCGAATCAGGATGATAGGTTGTACTGAAATTAAGATCCGTTTCGAATCCCTTGAATAACCCTTTCCAGAAATTTGAGGTAAATTCCGGGTCTCTGTCAGACACAATTGTCTTGGGAATTCCATGCAATCATGCCACTTCCTTCATAAAAATATCAACAACCTCCACTGCCTTATGAGTAGCCTCTACCAGAATGAAATGGGAATATTTCATAAGCTTTTCCACCACTACCATAATTGAATCATGTTGCTTGCATGTTCTGGGAAATCTTGTGATGAAATCCATTTTCACCACTTCCCACTTCCACTCAGGAATGGGTAAAGATTACAACAATCCAGTTGGGTGCCTATGCTTAGCTTTAACCTTTTGGCATTCTATACATCTGACGATGTATTCTACAATCTCTTTCTTCATACCTGGCCAAAAGTAATGGCTCTTGACTGATGCCACAGTCTTTTGATATCCAAGATGCCCAGCATAAGACATGTTATGCATTTCTCTCAAAATCTCAAGTTTCAAACCTTGGACATTAGGTACATAAACTCTATTCATGTACAAAAGTATTCCATCATTCTCTAACTTATAATCTTCCACTCCTTATGGCGTCTTATCTTGCTGTAGCTTTGATACCAATTCCCTGTACTGCAAGTTTGTGCTTGCAGCTTCCAAAACTTTTCTCTTTATATTGGTTTGATATATGCTAATGGTTGTAGCATGTAATTCATGTACTCTCATGTTGAGTACATCAACCACTTTATTCTCCTTCCCTTTTATATGCTTGATATCAAAATCATATTCACAGGGAAATTCCATCCACCTACTCTGCCTAGCATTCAAGGTTGATTGATCAAACAAATACTTCATACCTTTATGGTATGTTCTCAATTCAAACCTCCTTCCCATGAGGTAATGTCTCCATTTCCTCAGAGCGTGAACGATGGCTGCTAACTCCAAATCATGAGTTGCATAGTTCCTTTCATGCTCTTTCAACTTTTTGGATTCATAACAAATTACGAATCCATTCTGACTAAGGACTCCTCCTAGTCCTTCTTTGCATGCATTGGTGCATACCATGAAATCTTCATTTGGATATGTGATCCTCAGAATTGGAGCACTAGTTAACAGTTGCTTCAATTGTTGAAATCTTTTCTCCCAATCTTTTGTCCACCGAAACTTCTTCTCCTTCCTTTGCAAGGAAGTGATAGGGTGAGCTAACCTCAAGAACCCTGAGATGAACCTTATATAATAACCATCTATACCCATAAAGGATCTTACTTTTGTCACATTCTTTGGCACTGAACATTCTCTGATGGCCTCAATCTTTTCGGGATCTACCGTTATCCCATATTTTGAAATAATATGCCCCAAGTAATGGATCTACTCTTGATAAAATGAGCACTTGCTCAACTTGGTATACAGTTGGTGATCTCTTAGCACCTACAACACCATCCTAAGATGTTGTTCATGCTCTTCCTCCGAATTGAAATACACCAGAATGTCATCTAGGAAGACTATGATGAAATTGTCTAGATAGTCTCTGAACACACCATGCATCAAGAACATAAAAACAATAGGTGTGTTTGACAGCCCAAACAACACCACTGTGAACTCGCAATGACCATACCTTGTTCTAAAGGTGGTCTTGCTGATGTCTTCATCCTTAATCCTTACCTAGTGATATCTCAACCTGAATTCTATCCTCGAAAATATCTTCACATCCTTCAACTGATCGAACAGGTCATCAATCCTCGGTAGAGGATACTTGTTCTTTATAGTTACCTTGTTCAATTGTTTGAAATCAATACACAATCTCAGCATTATGTCCTTCTTCTTCATGAATAGAACTGGGGCACCCCAAGGTGACATGCTTGGGCGTATGTACCCCTTTTTTAGAATCTCCTCAAGTTGTAATTGCAGTTCTTTCATCTCTATCATACTCATTTGTAAGGAGCTTTTGATACTGAAGCTACTACAAGCATCAAGTTTACAGAGAAGTCAATATCTCTTTTCAAAGGTAATCCTAGTACCTCTTGAAATACACCTTCAAACTCCTTTAGTACCACATGATCTCCAATACCTGACACCTTATCCTTGGGTGTTTCCTCCACATGGGTTGCAAATAATTGACAACCTTTTCTGTAGCACTTCTTTAGTTGCATTGCTGAGATTTCTCTGATAGCAATAGCTCTGGGAATTCCTTGGACTGTTTTCTGATTCCCTTCCTCATCTAGGCAAGTGAATGCCTTGTTATGATAGTCCAGGATGGCATGGTGTTGTTCCATCCAGTCCATCCCAATTAAACAATCATAAGAGCCTAAAGGCATAATGTTCAATTCAACCTTCATGTTCAATCCATTCATGTCCACAGGATAGGACTTAACCAACTCAATGACTTTACTCTTGGTTCCTATAGCCAGTTACACTAACCAAGATTTTTCATGTTTTCTTCTTGATAAATGCAAACTTTCCACCACTCTAGGATCTATATAACTATGGATAGCCCCTGAATCAATTAAAATAGTAAAGGCATGGTTGTTAATCATACCTTCCACTTCAATCATGTGTGACTGAAATTCATCTTGCTTGTTGTCCAAGGCTGCGTAAATCCTTGGCATTCTACTGCCCATGTCCTCCATTGTTTCAGCTTGCTGAACATTGTGGACAACTCTCACTTTATCATTTCTGTGGGGGAAATCTATGTACCTATGGTTTTATTTACAATCCCAACACTCCATAGGTGTCTTTCTTGGCATCTGTCCACCCATTTTAGCCTTTCTATGTTCTCTAAAATATGGTTGTCCTGGAGGATTGTTTCTAAAAAAGGGTGTCTTAGTTCCCTTCTTCCTCTGATCCATCTTAAATTTATTCTTGTCTTCCCAATCCTTTTGGAAGGTTGGCTTTTCTTTTTGTTGTTCATATAAACATTTTGCCCTCCTTATTGTTTCTTCCATGGTTTTTGGGTCATCATACTAAATCTTGTCACCAATGGAAGGTGGAAATCCACTTAGATATCTTTGAATCTTCACCGTTGCATCCTTCATGAATGGAACATACTTCATCAATTCCAAAAATCTTCGTTCGTATTCATCAATGGTCATGCTGCCCAGCTTGAGTTCACAGAACTCTTTCATATTTTTGTCATAATACCTTTTAGTCAAGTATTTCTTCTTGAAATGCCTCTTGAATTATTTCCAAGTGATGTCTTTCTCTCTAATGTGTTGCACCTGTACAAGATGATCCCACCACATGGATGCCTTTCCCTTCAGTTGATACATTCCAATTCTTCCTTCTGCATGAGAGAAATAATTTCACGGTTGGAAATATTTCCTCATGCCAAGCAACCTTTTTTCAGAATCTTCCTCCTTCTTATGTTCTCCATCAAATGTAGGAGGCTTAATCTTATTCATTTCTTCCTTCAGTTCACCCACTCCATATCTCCTATGCTTTCTGGTAGGAGATGGGCTTGAACTACTGTGTGCCCTTCTCTTGGAGTGACTTTGGGAGTGATGATGGTGTCTACCATCACTCCTTGATCTTTTCCCCTCAGAAGTTTGGTGACTCTTTGTTCTTCTCAAGTCACTCTCCTTATCCAACTTCTTTTCTATTCTCTTCAAACTCTTTAAGAACTTTACGTTGAATTCACCTTGGTTTTCTTGAGCTTTCTTCTATCTGCTTGGTGAGTTTTGACATCTTTCTGCAGTTTTTCAATGATCTTCCTCATATTTCCTTCCTTATCTATCTCCTTTCTGTGCCCATTGGAGTTTGATCCTTCAACTCCCAAGTGGACATCCATTCCTTTTCTTTCATTTTATGAACTGGAAGCATTCTATGTCTCTTCCATTTCTTTTCACTTCGTGGAAATTCTAATCGGTTCTGGCACTCGTCAAACTTCTACAATCACAACTTGCAGACAACCAGAATTTGTCAGGCCATCTCTCCTTAAGAAATTCCACACATTCAAAACCAATATGATTTAAGAAAATGTTTTGATTTCATGAATCTTTTGAGCTCTTCTCAGCTATGTAACTTTCGGGTGATATCCCCCTCTTTCTTAGTCCTCAACCCATGCGATCACGGGTCGTGACCAAATGCTAAACTACTAGGTGCTACTCAGGCTTTTGGTCTTCAGAGATTTCAAAGCACACAAAACTATCTCTAAGAGTTATGATTACCAAGCTCATGAAGTAGAGTGGATCAACGGTCCACATTTACCCATCATCCAACAACTAAAATCCACTGTGGTCTTTCCGTCTTTGAATTTTTTGAGACTTTGGGACTTTGAACCTTGGGAGTTCCCATACTTTTTTCTTCCCAATATTCTGACATTTGAAATTCCAATCTAATTTTCCCTTTGGACCCACATAGTACAACTTTCACCAACTAAGGTGGTGGCACGTGGCATATCTAGGAAGGTCCACGTCACCTTCGGCGATGTCATCGGGTCCCACCGTACTCATTTTTCATTTCAAAGTTTAGGTCATCGAAAGTTCATGCATCCACACATCTCGTTTCTCCTGATTGTTGAAATTATAAAATTATGATCTACCTTCTCCTTGATCCAACGATCAAACTCTTTTCCTGCGATCTACGATGTAGATATTTTCGGGACATCAGAGTTTTGGGAATTGGGAGTTCATGCACCAACACATCTCGCTTTTCTCAATAGTTGAATCCCTGAAAGGTTTCTAGGATAACTCTCCTGCACCTACTCCAGATCTGACGGTCGTGACAGATCTCCTTTTCTCTCGAACAGATCCTACGGCTCCAACAGTCGTGTTGAGCTCTCTTTCTCCCTATGTCCATATACCACACCGACTGTGGTTTTACTATATTTCTACACCTCCTGAGATTTGTAACATGACCAAGAAACCCCTTGCCACTTAAGAACATTCTAGAGTCCAAAAATCGGTTCTTCCTCACACAACTTCCACCTGAAACCTCATGTCTAATGATCACTTATCCATCCCATCCAGGCTTAGCGTTGAAACCTTGGGTCAGAACTCGAATCTTGTCTACTTCGAAAACAATTATTTCTGAAACTCTTGCTTCAACTTCCACTAATCATGGTCCATCCAGGCTCAATGTTGTAACCATGGCTCTGATACCATATTGTAACATCCCTGGCCACCAACAGGATGGACAATGCTACCAAGCACAACCTTAACTTATCCTTTTGATCTCTGATACCATATTGTAACATCCTCGGCCACCAACCCACTTGTCGAGAAACGCTACTATGTATAACATTCTCATACTTATATATATAACATGCATATTAAATCTAATTCGCAGATTGTTCTAAACAATACAAAGTAAGCATAGGATTATTGTTAATATACATCATCAAGGACATTAAAAGTAATTCTTATGTGCAACAGAATACATGATAACATATAAGCAGCACAGTCATGCCAAACATAATATTAAGCACAAAGTGATACTTATCTTTGAAACTGTAGTAATTCCACCAATTGTGCGCAGACCTTCCACGAACCTCCCAGTCTTAGACCACGTTGCTTATCACTCTCAGCAGTAGGTCACCCCAGATTTGGGACTAAGATCCACTGGGCATGGAATCCTAGGCTAGGAAAGGTCAACGAAAGACACACAGTTACAGAGGAAGGATTCTCTCCCAAGATTCACTTATGCCCACTGCTCACAAACCCTCATTCCCCACATGTTTGTCCCACCCCAGGAGTATACACCTTCACTGTCACCTAGAAATTCCTTCAGCTACTAAACCTCCCTTTCCTTGAACTTTAGCAACTGACCGGACCGAAAATCTCTGAGCTCCATGGTAGCTACATGACCCCTTCCAAGAGTTCTCACTTCCTCCATGCACTCTCTCACCTGGAGAGAGTCACTCACAGGATTGGAAACCTGTTCTTTTGACCAATTCCAACACAATGAGGACACAAAAACAAGGCTCAGCAATGCACAATCAATGGCAACAACCTCACACGGTCAGGAACTGTGCAGCCACAAAAACCCAATGGGATAGCACAACACGACTCAGGGAATTTCAAGTTTCTCAACCATACAACATAGGATGGGTTCACGGTTCTGGTTTCGGAGATGTGTGAGGGTGTACAGAGATCCCACACAGAGACTTAATAGTTCAAGTAAGAATTCCCAAAACAAACACCGAAACAGAGGTTGATCATGGACACCCACGAGTTCAGATGAAGGATGGAGAATGGGAGGTCAAACCCCCAACATGGTTCCCTTCTCTGGTTTTAACTGCATGCACCCAAGTCGACACCTATCTCCCTAGGGTTGAATTCTCCCCATTTTGCACACGTCCCCCCTTCTAGAAACTTAGTATAAAACATAAAAATTTACACAGCTTTGGAATAATATTTAATTATTATCCCCAAGGTCTTAAGCTCTTAAGATTAGCCCTTCTCCCAACCTTTCATCTTCCTCTCCCTTACCCAGAATTTGTGGAAGCTTATTCCCCCATCACTCATTCATCGTGGTTGGTCCATACGCAGAGATGTTTTTATATTAATAATGTGCATCATTACATGCAAAAAAATCAGGCTCTTGGCCTTCAACACTTAGGCTCTCTAGCCTAATAAACACATAATCCCACCAGCTTACATAAACTTGGCTCACCATCCTATAAAACATAATTACAATTCATAATGCAATTGGGGCATGTCCTTGGCATATTACAGTTCTTCTTGTCACCCCACTTTGCAAGAAAACTCGTTTCAAAGGCTTCAAAATTTAAGATACTTGTTGTTGGGAGAGCTCTGAACCATTTTTTGACTTCCCCTGCAAGACTTTGTGCAAACAACCTCATTTTTGCATCTTCATAATATACTTCTTCTAAGTCCACAAAATTGTTGAACCAGTCTAAATTTTTTTGGTCTGACACATTGCCTTCATCATCATACAACTTAATCCTCGGATTATATTCCTGGGGAAAATCATGTAACTGAGAAGGTAGAACAAGAGGGGAAAAACTAGTTTCCATGGCTGCAGTAAGAACTTGAAGTGGTTGTTGGTTCTAATTAGGAATCACAAGAGGTTTAGTAGAGGTAGCTAAACTTAAATCTTGGAACCTCCTCTCATCAAATATGATCTCGTTCAAACAAGAATCGAATTTAGTTCCGAACAACTTTGCTCAAATTTCAAATCAAAATCAAGATCTTCAATGCTTGTCACTCCATCTTTGGGAAAGGATAGATATTTGTCTAGACACAAAACTGGGCTTATTGGCATTTCTTTTCTTTTGTGTACATTCTTCTCAAGGTCAGACACTAGGATTACTACTTCTGGGTCTGAATTCCTCCTGGTATGAATTCTCTTGGGTGCCAGAATTTCTAGCTCAAACTACTTTATGCTACTGGTCTATTTATAATGGAATTTCCATGGTAGATTTAGTTTCAACCAATAAGGTTTTTGATTCACTGTTGTCAGTTTTTCATGGAAACTTGCACATGAGATCTAGCTAAAGAATACACAAACAAAGATTATCAAGAAAAGAAACAGAGATACACAATGAAGAATGAGAATCAATGCATATTATGATGTTATCAATGAGTGAGTGATCTTCACTCATATAGGCAATGACATCCTATAAATAATGGTGATGGTCTAATATTAAAAAGTATAAAATAGAACTAGTCAGTTAACTCCCACTGAACTAGTGTTACTCCCACTGAACTAGTGTGTCAAAAATAGAAATTTCTCCAACACCCCCCCTGAACATCACTATGGAGTAAAAAATGAGTCCCAACTACTAGGCCATTTTAGGTACTCATGTACAATGCAACTAATGAACACTGAATAAAAGTGAGGAAAGAAGGAAAACCACGTGGGAACAAAACCCCCCCTTAAAAGATAATGTATCAAAAGAATAAAATGGCAGTTGCTAGGCAACTGTGCTCTTCACTGCAAGACGATCCCGCAAAGTCTGAAACTTCTGCTGACTGGAAGTATTCGTGAATATGTAGAAATATTTATGGATCTAATGAAGTCCTTTGGAAACCTATCTATCCTTGTACCTCTTGATCCCGTGGACCCATTTGCACCTGAAAATATTCCTTTATGGTGGAAGTGGAACCATATGTGAAGTCCGATTCTTTAGGTGTGAGAAATACTCTTTTTGCATGGCTACTTTCCATAATGGATTTCTCAAATCCTTATTGTAGGTATGTGGATTAGTAGATTGAAACATATAACAATGCATGGGCACCATAGGTTCTGAAGCTGAAAGTACCTGAGAAGGCTCCTCATGATGATATTGAGTCCTCCTTGAATCCAATGGATTCCCTGCAAGGTTTCCTACTACCTAAAGTGTGGTCTGTTCCTTCTTGGGCATATGTTGAAGCTTCAACGCTAGCTTCTTATGTAGCTATACTACCTGCTTATTTCCATGTACATAATCTGACTGTATGGAATCATCTCTGATTTCTAAAACTTATGGAAGCACAAGAGTATAGGCATGTTTCACTGGAGGTGCATGCAAAGTACTCTCCTTATGTGTAAGTAGAATAGAGTCATCGTCAGAAAACTTAGTGAATTTATACAACCTTGACTTTTGATCCACCTCACCAATTGTAATGATGGAATTGTCATGCATGTCAATTACTTGTTGACGGGCGAAAATGACCGTCCGTCAACTGGGAGAGTGGAACCGGTCCGGGGTTGTCTAAATAACCCAAGCCGTTTGGTATGGACCACCCTGACGAGTTTAACGGCTCCGTTGGCCGCTCTAAGGTCTCGCGAGGAAACCGAAGAGAAAGTGATTTAAGCTAAATGATCTA
>JASDQU010104846.1:70981-87805 GCA_032191745.1 Picea mariana | reverse complement strand
CTTAACTTTAAAAACAAGAGACTATCATTTTCATCAAACTTTTCTTTATTCTCACATGCCTAGTTTTGGATTAGTCAACAACCCTAACTTGAAGTAATCATAACTTTGAACTTGTAATGTATAAATATCTGAAACTGATAAAAAAAAATCTTCGGTTTGTTTTATGCAATTCCTCCAAGTTTCACTACTTGGAACCTCTTAGAAAATGAGTTATAGAAAAAATGGCATACCTTGTTGAATTCTGGCTTATTCTAGAGAGCTACCTTGTAGAGTGTGCCCCGCACAAAATATTTGATGAATTTATCTAAAACGGTTACACAACATACTACAGATTGTACCCTAACCAACACATTTAGTCTTACTAAATTTATATCTGTTATGAAGAAGTTATGATGTTTTTACCCGAAACACCTTATTTTAACTAGTTTCAGGATTGGCCACAAACCCTATTTTCCACTGAGTGTAACTCCCAAAATACAACGACCTACAATATAGATGTTTTACCACAGATACTTGGATATGTTTTCTCACTTTTATAGCAATTTCAAGATCTGAATCATTATAGAAAAACATTTATAGCGAATATGGTGAGATGACCTGTAAATAACATACCTTAGAAAGCACCATCAAAAGAATTTATCCTTCCTTGCATTTCGGTCTTCTTTTCTTCACTTTCCTCAGAATTTCAGCTTAGATATCATTTTTTTACCTCAAACACCTATATATATTCAATATTATCAAGTGTGATTCAAATGAGAGAGCCTTGCCTCTTATTTATACTCTCCAAGTAGCTTCCTTAAAAACATCTTCTAGGTCAGTTGGCCCACTTTCCTTATTTTAGGGTTGGGTCCACTTCTAATTTCTACATTAAATTTATTATTGAAATAATTTATTTTGTATTCACTTTGAATTATAATACACTCATCACTTCAATTTATTATTTACCTTTTAAAATCTCCTAAACCACTTTGACCTTTTGGGGCTTCTAGATGACATATGAGGGTCCTCCAACTTCGTAAGGCCATAACTCTCAAACCGTGAGGAGTTATGTGACATTCTACATACCACCAGAAATGGCATGACATGTACTATCCATATAGAATAGTATTATCTGAAAATATATCATAACACATACCGTTACCCATCAAACAAACTTGGGTCCATTACCCAAACCTAGGGTCTCCAACTTCTCATGGCCATAACTCTGTAATCGTGAGGAATTATGTGTCGTTCCACATACCACCAGAAATGACATGAAAAACACTATCCATATAGGATATTTTCCCTGACAAATTCACTTTCCTTTATCTCATTATTCCACAATTAAGCATGGGTTCTCTTACTCCAAAAAGCATCTTCCCGTGAGGGATTTCACCATAAGGGGACCACTTTGGAGTTCATCCATATTTACTTCTTATCAACTATGAAAAAACAATAATGAGTCATATTTACATCAAACAATATTGGGTCCATTACCCAAACCTTTGTGCTGTGGGGCTTTCTTCAAGGGTTGACATCAATGACAACCAACCTTAATCAACAGTTATGACAATCCAATAGAGCATGATGGGGGTCCAAACAATCCATCCCAATTAAACAGTCATAGGAACCTAAAGGTAAAATATTCAAATATGCCTTGGTATTTAGTACAATCATGTCTATGAGGCAGGACTTAACCATCTCATTAACTTTTCTTCTGGCTCCTGTAGCCAGTTGCACCAACCAAGATTTCCCATGCTTGCTTCTTGGCAATTGCAAACTTTCCACCATCTTAGGGTATATATAACTATGAATAGCTCCTAAATCAATTAAAATAGAAAGGGTTTGGTTGTTGATCATACCTTCCACCTCAATCATGTGGGACTGATACTTTTCTTGCTTGTTGTCCAGAGCTGCATAAATCCTTGGCACATTTCTGCCCATGTCCTCTATTGTCTCAACTTGTTGTACATTGTGAACAACCCTTCCTTTTTCACCTCTGTGAGGACAATCTCTAAACCTATGGTCTCCTTTACAACCCCAACATTGCATAGGTGGTTGTCTTTGCCCTTGAATCCCTATGTCAACCACTCTGGTTTCCTTATGCATTTGTTGTCATTGTGGATTATTTCTGAAGAATGGTGGCTTATCTCCCTTCTTCCTTTGATCCATCTTGAATTTATTATTGCCTTCCCAAGCCTTTTGGAAAGTTGGCCTTGCTTTCAAATGGTCATATAAGCATTTATCTCTCCTTATGGTCTCTTCTAATGTCTTGGGATCATCATACTGTATTTTGTCACCGATGAACGATGGAAATCCACTTAAATACCATTGAATCTTGATTGTCTCATCCTTAATGAAAGAGACATACTTTAGCAATTCTAGAAACCTTCTCTCATATTCATATATGGTCTTACTTCCAATCTCGAGTTCAAAAAACTCTTTCATTTTTATTTTCATAGTATCTCTTGGTCAAGTACTTCTTCTCAAAATACTTTTTGAATTCTCTCCAAGTAACACTTTTCTCTACAATGTATTGTAATTGCACAAGTTGATCCCACCACATGGAGGCCTTTCCTTTGATTTGATATATAGAGATTCTACCTTCAACATGAGAAGAATAATTATGCAATTGAAAATACTTCCTCATGCCTAGCAACCATGTTTCAGCATCTTCATCCTTCCTGTGCTCACCATCAAATGTAGGAGGTTTGATTTTGTTCATTTCCCCTTGCATCTCATCCACCCCTGATCTCTTATACCTTCTGACAGGGGATAGACTTGAGTTGTTGCCTTCTCTCTTATGGGAATGCCTATGGGGATGATGGTGATGTCAAATAGCACATTTTACTTTTCCCTTCTCCTCTGAATATTTTTGACTCTCAGATCTACTTGAGTCACTCTCCTTAACCAATTTCTTCTCTATTATGTTCAAACCTTCCAATAGCTTCATGTTGAAGTCATCCTGTTGTTCTTTGGCTTTCATAATCCTTTCATTATCAGATTTATGGATTTGGACATCCTTCTGCAAATTCTTAATGGTCTCAACCATATTCATATCTTCATTTCTTTCTTCTCCATGTCTGTTGGAGTTCGTTCCTTCCATGCCCAAATGGACATCCATCCCTCTGCTCTTCTCTGGATGAGTGGAATTCCCTTGTGCCTCTTCCATTCCTATTGAATTTGCACTAGTCTGACCTGACCAAGTTGTTGTTAATTCTACAAAACGTGCAGCCATCGAAACTAATCAGACTAACAATTAAGCAATTCATGAGAATATGCACCATTTCGATTCAACATACACATCAGCATTATCACTCCCGGTTTCCTGGTGTTATCACCATGACAATTCTAGATAAGACTCAACTCTCGAGACCACTGACGCGCAGTTCCTTCCAAGATACACTTGTGCAAGAAGGTGGTTTTGTCGAAACCACTTTCTCCATGACGTGGTATCACGTGTCTCAACATGTCAAATCCACCACTCGTGGAGCAGGCGAAGGCTAGTCAAATCACCCTGCTTCATTCATTCGGTACTTCACAGCCATGTGACGCCAGTTGAATGCTGCCATGTAATGAACTCAAAAGCTAATCATTCGAAATGGATTGGCTAAGCATGGAAACCCAACACTCTTTATACGTAATCTATCTGTGCTTCATAAATGGAGTTCTATAATTACCACTCCCCGAGTATGAAGATATCTACGTATCCATAACCAAAGTAATATCCAAGTTGCTCGAATTCCTGCTCTCTGTAAAGACACATTTCGGTATCCCAAACCTAAGATACATGGACAAAGCTAAGTCGAGTGAGACTGGTTATTTGAGCCGCATGCTAGGATTTCTGCGACTAAGGAGGAAAGGGTCCTTGTGCACATTCTAGCAACTAAGTTCCACACAGAGCTGGTTATAGACTCGTGATTGAAGGTCAGGCTGAATCCCACTATAAAGGATTTATTCATCAATAGGCCAGCCGCTAAGAATAAAAGGAGTAAGCGTCATAAGAAGGAGGAATCTATGGCTGAAGCGGCCGAAAGTGTTGGAGATAATCAACTGGTCTGGTTAGACTCTTCTTTAAAGGTGGAGATCGCTAAGTTGAAGCAAGTCTTCAACTAAGATAAGCATGTCTCAATGAATTTTGAACAATCGGTAGTGGAGCTAAAGAGTACGAGAGATGATAGGCTTGTTCTTCAAATGACCCTTTTTACAACAGGCTAACTGCTTTCATCACACTTTTGTAATTTTGTGATTAATATGATTATATAAATACAGAAATGGATTTTAGACTATTTATTACAATTTCTATCTGGTGATGTTATGACTCTTGTTTTATTTTACAATAAGTTTTTCTTGTAATCTTATATTTTATTTTCATCTGTCTAAATTGGAAGAAATTAAAATTTGGAATTCTTTTTAATTAATGCTTCAATGCGGTTATGTGTTTCCTTTTATTTTATTATTATGCAATTTAAACTCAGACTCATCGCCTTTCAAGTGGCTTCATGTGCATTAACTTTACATGTTCATTTATATTTATCATGCATAGAAATATTACAAGGTAAAACGCTTCTCTGTGCACCTAAATCTACTGTGCATTTCTTCTTCGCCGTACTGACTACTTGCGCGCACTACTCTGGCATTGTGCGCCAATATCCACTGCACACAGTTTCGATACAGTGCACCGATATTCCACATGCATTTTCATCCTATGCATGCACCATGTCAAGTTTAACATATTCCTTAGTGCTCAAATATTTGTGCACACTACTAAATACATAGTCGCAAAACAACCTATACTCATACTTATGCGTGTACCAACAAAACTCCTCTACGTTAAGCAATACTTCCACACCCCATGTGCACCTTACTATGTGTGTGCTTACTGAGCAAGGATAATTTCAGCGCATGCATCTACACATAATAATATTCTAAGTGGCACCACAATTTACCGCGCACACTGGCACGTCAACATGTTTCCCGTGCAGTGCCAAATTTACTACACGTGCCAGTACGCCAACCTTTTCCAAGGACACTCTGTGACTCCAATTCTGGTCACTTTGAAGTTACTTTTCTGTCAATATTCACTTCAATTGCACCCCTCTGGCCCATCTAAGCTTAGTGTTGAACTGAGGCTCTGATACTATACTGTAATAATCCACCTCGACCAACCTGAGGTCGGGGTACGCCACTGCAGAGAAACCACTCATGCTCTGACGCTAGTTGGTAACATTCCCAGCCATCAGGTGGCCATGCTACTCTAGGGAACACTTTCGTTCCCATACTTCAGAACATATAGTAGCATACCCAGTAGACAACTAAGCAATTCCACCTAAATTTACTCTTTAGACTGCATGCAGCTAAAACATATACATACAGCACACTCGCGGAAGCTTTACATATAAACATAAACAAACAATTACTTTTTGTAACATACGAATTTTATATTAAAATAACAATAACTAATGATATGCATCATTTACAGGAAATTACCCATAAGCACACAAGCAATCATAATCACATATATAATAAAATCACAACATAGGCATGTAAATAACAAAACAACATAACAATATATCATATAACTGGTACTTATCTTAGAAACACTGTCACCAACTTCTTAGAGACTGTCCACGAACGTCCCAGCCATAGACTACACTGTTCATCACTTTCAACAGTGGGTCACCCCCGAGCTGGGACTAAACTCCACCTAGGGTAAAGGGATCCCTATCCAAGCTAAGGCTCATGGACAACAGGAAAGACTCTGTCTCAGGTTCTCACTTAACTAATAGCCTACAGCCTCTCATTCCCCACATGCCTGTCCCACCCAAGGAAGTGTGGCCCTTCTCTTCTCAACAGTCCCTCAGCTACCCCACTTCCCTTCTAGGGCTTCAACAAGAAGTTGAACTGGAAGTCTCAGAGTATTGTAGTTGTAGTTTAGCACCTATGGAAATCAATCCCCAACAATTCTCTCACTCATAGAACTACTCACGGGCCTAACAACCCGCTTCTTCAATCCCGCTCCAAGCTAACCAGGTACACCAACCAAAAAGGGTGGGGAAACAGACTTTGGAAAGGTTAAATGGTTGTCTCAAGGATAATGGAATTTATGAGTGAAATGGTCATGGAGTCATTGACTGGATAACTGAGTGTGTTTCAGAATCACTATGAACTCTTTGTGAAAAGTGATGGTGAGAATGATGGTCATTTCCCCCGTTCGTAAGGTATCTGTGAGAAAAAACCCCCCATGGGATAAGTTTCCCCACGATATGAATGCATGTCCCCAACTTAACACTTGCCATATTGGAAGTTACTTTTGTCCACTTGTCCCCAACTTTAGAACTTAGGATAAAATAATTATCCATACTTTATGTTTTAGGAAATATTAATATAATATTCCCATGACTTTTGGCCTTCACTTTCCCTACTGGTGAAGTTTAGTCCCCCATCTCTTTTATCATGGTTGGTCTGTGCACAGTGATGTATTTTATATTAATCATGAGTCATGTACAAAGTAGGTGCAATTGTGTACAAAGTAGGTGAAATTTCCCTTGACATCTAGGCGTCCCGGCCTAATACCAAAAGATAAGCATTACGGCTTATAATACTGGCTCACCAGCCTATAATGCATATCATATACTGACCTTGGTATTGCACGCACTTTAGTTACTTCACGCGGTATCCACTATCCTCAAGGTTGTGCACACTGTAGTTACTGTGTGCGGTATCTTGCGATGTGCATATTACATCATTTTACTGCGCAGTTCATGCGCACACTATGCCACATGATGTGCATTAACAAATGAGGTCAAAACATCTCACCAGCTTAAGTATGTTTATATTACATTTACAATTGGGTTCGGTCAAGGGATATTATAGAAATGTATGACCATGGATTCATATAAGTTTCAGGAGGCTATCTTCCAACTTACTTTCTGAGCAAACAGTGATGAATCTCATCAAATGGTTGAAAACCCACTTGTAGAATGGGTTGATTTACTTCCCATGGAAGCCATTTCCTCGAAAAAAAAAATATTTTGGGAGAAATCACTACTGAAAGGTACGACCACGGATTTAGCTCGCCAAAACTCCGATTTTCCTTATTCTTTAGCTTGTTTGGATTGCTCCAAGCAGCATAGCTCTGATAACATGTCAGTGTTTCATGGAAACCTACACAGGAGATCTAGCTAAATCATACACAAACAAAGATTATCAAGAAAAGGAAGAGAGATACATAATGAAGAATGAGAATCAATGCATATTATGATGTTATCAATGAATGAGTGATCTTCACTCATATAGGCAATGATATCCTATAATTAGGAATGCATGCATAATAGTGATGGTGTAAGATTAGAAAGTCTAAAATAGAACTAGTTAGTTAATTCCCACTGAACTAGTGTGTCGAAAATAGAAATTTCTCCAACAACTATCACCCTTAGGGATCAAAGTTGAAGCTTTAAGTCGTTCTTTTTCTGGGGAAGATTTCACTTTCGATCCCCGGCAGTGGCGCCAAAATGTTAGCACTATGTAATTTTTTTCAGTTATTAAAACAAACAATAGGGGTAACCTACAAACCAACTTTAGAGCTGGGTACTAGCCTGCTCAGCTCAGAGAGGGCTCTCTCCTATCACTTGGTATTTCTTTGACAATCAATGGCTAGTTTTTTTTGTTTTGTTTTGTTTTTTATAATTTTGCTGGCAAGGAGGGGGAGGGACACTTAGAGATATGGAGTCAAACTTTTGAAATGAATGGAAGCACTAATTGGTCGGTAGAATTCTCTAGAGGATAAAGGATAAATGAGGCAATAACTCTGAGTTATAATTTGTAAATTTGCAGCGTGTAAGAAGAAAAGAAAACATATAACTACATCAAAGAATTAAATAAATGAATTCTAAATTAGTTAGGAAGAACTTAACACAGTTTAAATTGGTTCAGCTGAGAGCATCACAAGATGAATTATGGGCCTTTGACTATCCAATTTAAACAAAAGACATTGAAAATGAAATCAAAAATACAGGAAATACATACAAAGAGAGGAGACAAATATCAGACAACCACCATCAGAATCTTTTCATGGAAACTTCAAGACTTCTGCATGTGTATTCTATTCAGCTTCATAAAATTACATTCATGTTCTGAATAGCTAAAATCGTGCCCTTGCAATTTTTCCAACTCTTAATACATTTAGAACTCTTGATATTTATACAGGTTGAGTTCCTTTGGTTTGAAACTGATTACAATGATAAAAGTGAAATGTTTCAGTTTCTGAAACTGATTACAATGATTACAAATGACAGTTTCAGTTTGAAAACGATTACAATAATTAGCAAGAAACATTTCATGATCCATCTTTTGACTCCTCTGACATTTCAATTTGTTTCCTCACCACTTTCTCTCCTTTGGTCTTCCACGTGATATGCCATCTTCAGTGACACTTGGACATCATCTACTGGACCATGGAAAACTTCACTTTGTCTTACCTAGTTGTACTATCTCCTTCCATTGCAAGTCAAAAGGGATATCATAATCTATCATTTCTTTGATCAGGATCTCTAGGTCAATGCAGGAAGCATATGAAATGACTGGTAGTCCAAGTTTGAATTCTTTGAACTGATTCAGAATCTCAAAGTCTATAATCAGATGCTCAACCAGGGTAGCTCCTTTTAGATTTTCCTCCAGGGTTTCAAGCTTGGATTGATCCATTCTGCAATGAGTGAGTTAAACATTGTATTCTTCCTAATCATATAATTTTCCTTTCCCATCCCAAAATGGCAGGAGGCCTTCGATAAACAATTCTTCAAGCAAATATTTGAACTCTTGCACACTTTGCTCCACCTATGTTGCCTTGGTTTGGACTGATTTCAATAGGTTATTTTTAGCAATAACCCTCCTGGCCCAGATAATCAATGTAGTTATGTCTTTAACTCCAATAGTCTGAAGTTCTGCAGTAGGTATGGAGTTCAGTAGATTTATGGAATTTTGGGCCCATTCTGGTGGCTTCTTTGCCAAGGTTTCATTTACAACAATGCACCTGCTTCTGGTTGTGATGGCTATGTTGTCTTTATCATTGATAAAGTTTAAATACACTTTGAACTTGGTAGCTTTATCAACTATAGAATCCCATATGATATTATTGACCCCCTGCAATAGGCCTTTTCCTCTTAATATCATCTTCAACTTATCTATCCTTTCCTGCAAGGATTCATTCTCCTTTTGAAATTGGTCCATTCTTTCAAGCTTTAATTTATCTATGCTCCCTTTTAGCCCTTTGATTTCTCCTTCTTTCAGGATAACTTGTGACATAGCCTAGATAAGTCCTTCAGTGCTTGGCCCAACTTTTGTAGTAGGAGGTACAACTACATATTTGTTTAGGACTTTTGTCTGCTCTTGTGACCACTTGACCTTTTCTCATTCTAGTTGTAATGCCTCAGCCTTGTAGTCCAATGTCTCTTGACAAAGTGTTTCATTTTCATGTTCTAGAGAAACCAATTATGTTGTTTGTGGATGTTCTGTGGAAGACACTTTTAGTTTCTTCTTCAAACTTTGAATCAATTTGTCTTTTTCATCCAATGAGGATTTCACCCCTTGAGGGCCTTTATATCCCAACCTCTTGACCTAAGTCTGCTAAGATCTGATAGATGCTTTTTCTTGCGTCAAATTCCCTTCTACTTTCATTGCATAAGATGACATCTTTGAATTATTCAATCTTAAGCTCAAGTAATCAGAATACAACATATCACTGGTATTCCTATGGAATTTGACTTTATCTCGAGCACTGATGTTTTCATACCTTATATATATCTCAGAGACTTTATCTTCATCTACAACTACAATGTTAAAGGTCCTCTTCTCAATATCCCTTACTGTGAACATAAAATATTTAGGTTGAGAAATATTTTCCACTTCAGGGACTAAATCCCTCATCTCACCCAGAGCTATGTTTCCCCTCTCAACATAATGTTTTTCGAAATCTTATTTAGATTGATAACTTGTCCCAGATGTTTTATCAAAGATGTATTTCTTGTTGCTAAAGGTTCTTGAGCTTCCTTCACTTTGGAGTTTGCTTTCCTTTTCAACCTCTACAGTGCTATTACCACTCTCCACCATATCGATATTTACTTGTTCTTTAGGCTCTTCCTACTCTAAATCCACTATCTGTGGAGACTGTGTAATCTTCATCTTCTTAAGAGAAGTCTGTTGATCACTGGTGCCCATGGCATCTCAACTGCTTCTATTGCTATAAACACTCATCTTAGGAAATTTGACTATTAGTTTTTGAGGAGCTTGTTGTGTTTGACTTTGTTGTAGTGTTGCCTCCACTTTTTGTGTTTGAGTTGGTTGCAATATTGCTTCCATATCAGCAAAAAATTCTAGGTTTGCTAGCTTTTAAAAACCCTCAACATGTTCATTCTCATAAGGGGCCTATTTGTTCATCAATATTCTCTTGGATATGATTTGGTGTGGATCATATCTCCTTCGATGTAGCTGTGAAAAACCAAACTCTTTGAGATTTTCTTGAATACGAGATAAGCATGATCTAGTTTTGACAATGAAGGGGCCAATGATAAAAGGGAATTTGAGGTTGGAAGCTTTGTGCAATTTCAGGAAATGCTTCGTCTCAAGGGAAAAAACTTCGGGGGTCAAAAAAATTGGCAATAGATAGGGGGATTCACAACAACCATAAACCCAAATTATTGTTGAGTGCATGAACAGTACCCAATACCCCCACTCTATTTTTTAGATTTGGTTGTAGATAACTCCTCATGTCATACAAAACTCTAGGTAGGATGGTGTTGAAAATCAAACTGTAAACTTTGGACATGACTTTGTTTATGAAGATGAGAAATGTAATCCTTTTACATTCAGTTGATACAAAGTCTGCTTCATGGAATTCTCTCTTATTGGTTTCCAGGAAAATCTTCAGCAGAAAGGTGTAGTATCTGAAATTCTTTAGAGAAAAAAAAATCACTAGATTTTTATGGATATGATCAGCTATGAATTGATCAAAACTGATGCAGACTGAAAGACCAGACTCTGATTGAAAAAAGGTCAAAAGGAAACTAAGCATGAATTCAACCACATGTTTTTCATTATCTAGACATAAATTTGACTCAACAGGGAACAAACCCATTGGACTTCAATAACCATTATACTCACATCCATTGGCCAAGATAGACTCTCTGAAAAATGTTATGGTTCGACAATTGTATGCAAAAACAGATCTCAAACCTCTAATGGACATTCTTTGTATACCCTAATTAGTGTTTCTTCATTGAAAGGTTCAGAATTTGCAGAGAAAGACTCTGGTATACTGAGGGAATCTCAAATTGACAGATTCTCTACCCTACACATGACCTTGGACCCTTGTTTATTCATGATGACTCTTTCTCCATGTGAATATTGTTTGACACACCAACCTATAAATTCAGGAAAAGGGAAAGCGATTTCGACAATGTAAGGGACGATGGTGGTTTGGACTGCTTCAAGGAACGATATACACCTTCATACATTATTAGACAGCTTGCTTCTAGACACAAAGATGGGCGAAATGGTGATTTTGATATAAACGATGTCCGAATCTCGGTCAATTAGGGATTCTTAATTCACTATAGGGTCTTTTTTTGTTACTAAATTTATGATAGGATCCATGGATGCAACAAAACATACCTGAAAATGAGCGGAAATGGTGTGCAAATTGGCGTATTGTTGAGCTGTAGTTGAAAGAGGGTGGTCATGCCAAGTTTCAAATAGTTCAGTGTTTGAAAAATAATAAAATAACCCACAAAATGCCTTTTTGTACTTTTCCAAATTTCGGGGGCATGAGGAAGTTGTTTGGGACAACCCGCTTTTCAACCCAAAATGCACCTGGTGGTGCCACGTCTCCCCAAACAAAAACCACGGTTTAAATTTTGGCTTGCTTTTCAAAATTATGCTTCGTGCAGTTTCTCCCCTCGAAATTATCCTTGACTATCGATCTGGAGGGTTCACGATCTGCGATGCGTTGGGCCCCATCACTTAGTGCTCCCACCAAATTTAG
This sequence comes from Picea mariana, assembly GCA_032191745.1. Lineage (NCBI taxonomy): Eukaryota > Viridiplantae > Streptophyta > Pinopsida > Pinales > Pinaceae > Picea > Picea mariana. The sequence continues at coordinate 75,789 of JASDQU010104846.1, read as the reverse complement.
TTGTTTCCTAGTGTATTTAGCCCCTTCTATAGTTTTTTGGGCTTCCAAACTGGTTTAGCACCTCGCCAGATCCTGAAATCTTGATTTCAAAGTTTTTTGTAATGGTGACTAACAGTCCCAACTTACTGGAGTATTTCATTTCCTACCATACAAATCTCCAAATAGGCTCATTTTCAATGAAGCTTGATACCCATTATTATAGGAAAACTCAACCAATTGCAAGCACTCTTCCCACTTATATGGCTTATTGATCACATACATCCTCAACATGTCTTCAATTACTTGGTTAACTCTCTCTATCTTCCCATCTGACTGTGGATGGTATGTTGTGCTAAAGTTCATATTTTAACAAAATCCTTTAAACAATCCCCTCCAGAAATTTGAAGTGAACTTTGTATCTCTGTCTGAGACAATTGCCTTAGGTATCCCATGCAACCTAGCATTCTCTTTCATGCAACTTTCTTTAATATTAGTTGTTGTATGAGTTGTTTTTATAGGAAAAAATGAGAATCCTTTGTCAATTTATCAACCACTACCATGATTGAATCAAGTTGTCTTGCTGTCCTAGGTAATTTTGTTATAAATTCAATGGTTACCACTTCCCATTTCTTCTCTAGAATTGGTAAGGGATGTAGCAAACCCACTCAGTGCCTATGCTCAACCTTCACTCTTTGACATTCCATACATATGGCGATGCAATCAACAACATCCTTTTTCATTCCTGGACAAAAGAATTGGTTTCTTACTGCTGTAATTTTTTTTCTGGTAACTAGGGTGTCCATCATATGGAACATTATGCATTTCTTTTAATACCAAATTCTTGATTTCTCTGGAACTAGGAACATAAATTCTATTTTTATGCATAAGTAATCCATCTTCCTTCATCTCATACTCTTTCATTTTCTGTTTTACATCTTCTTGTTGTAATATTACCTTTACCTATAGGTAATGCTGGTCTTTGACAACGACATCTAAAATTATGCTCTTTAAATATAATTGATGCATACTAATAGTGGTAGCATGCATGAGATTTACTCTTCTACTAGGTTCATCAACAACTTTAATTTCTTTCCCTTTGATATGCTTGATGTCAAAATTGTATTCACTTAAAAATTCTAGCCATCTCGTTTTCCTGGAAGTCAACGTTGGTTGTTCAAAAAGATACTTTAGACCATTGTGGTCTATTCTGAATTAAAATCTCTTTCCCATGAGATAATGCATTCACATATTCAATGTGTGAACAATGGCAACAAGCTCCAAGTCATGTGTGACATAGTTCCTCTCATGTTATTTAAGATTTTTGGACTCATAACCAATGACATGTCCATTTTAAGTGAGGACTCCACCAAGTCCTTCCTTGCATGCATCCATACATACCACAAAACTTTCATTTGGGTCAACAATATTTAAAATAGGTGAACTAGTAAGTAATTCTTTCAGGAGATTAAAGTTCTCTTCACACTCTTTTATCCATTCAAATTTAATCCCCTTCTTTTGCAAAGAGGTGATGGGATGAGAAATCTTAGAGAACCTTGCTATAAATCCTTTGTAGTAAGTAGCTAACCCCATAAAATATTTGACTTCTGAAACATTCTTTGGTGTTGGACATCCTCTAATGGATTCAATATTCTTTGGATCCACTGTTATACTTTGTTCTAAAATAATGTGTCCCAAATAATGGATCTATTCTTGGTAAAAAATACTTACTCAGCTTGGCATACAATTGATGGTCTCTTCACACTTGCAATACCAGTCTTAGGTGGTGTTCATGCTCTTCTTATGACTTAGAATTGACAAGTATGGCATCCAAGAATATTATGACAAACTTATCCAAATATGTTTTGAATATGCCATTCATTAAGCACATAAAGACAGTAGGTGCATTGGACAGTCCAAATGACACTACTACAAATTCATAATTCCCATACCTGGTTCTAAAGTTTGTCTTATCGATGTCTTCTTCCTTTGTTCTTAATTGATGGTATCCTAATATCAATTTTATCTTTGAAAAATATTTTCCCCTCTTAGTTGATCAAAGAGGTCATCAATTCTAGGTAGAGGGTACTTGTTCTTTACAATGGATTTCTTCAATTGTCAAAAATCAATACACAGTCTCAAAGTTCCATCCTTCTTTTTGAAAAATAGTATTGGTGCTCCCTAAGGTGAAACACTTGGATGTATGTACATTTTCTTCAACAATTCTTCCAACTCCATTTCTAATTCTTTTAATTCTGGTGTACTCATTCTGTAAGGTGTTTTTGACACCGAGGAAGTTCCTGGTATTAAATAAATAGAGAAATATATCTCCCTCTTTTGTGGAAACCATGGTATTTCTTAGAAAAAATCTTCAAATTCTTGTAGTAATGAGAATTCTTCAAGGCCTGGCCCCTTTGTCTTTTATGGCTCCTCCACATGAGCTGCATACAATTGACATTCTTTTCTGAAACATCTCTTCAGTTGTAAGGCTAGAATCTCCCTTATAGATATGGGTCTTGGAACTCCTTTCACAGTGATTTGTTTTCCTTCTTCATCAAGACATGTAAATGTCTTGTTATGACAATCTAGGACAACATGATGCTTTTCCAACCAATCCATTCCAATTTGAATATCATAAGAACCCAATCGTATAATATTTTGGTCAGATTTAGTATTCACAACATTAAGACTTATGGAACAACCTCTTACCATTTCATGGATTCTCCTTTTGGTTCCAGTGGCTAGCTAAACCAAACTTGATTTTTAAAGCTTACTTTTCTCCAAATGTAATCTATCGACTATTTTAGGATCAATGTAACAATGAATTTCTCTTGAATCAATTAAAATAACAACAAGATAATTAATGATCTTACCTTCCACCTCGATCATATTGGATTGGTACTCTTCTTGTCGATAATTTAAAGCTACATAAATCCTTCCCATGTATTCTATTGTTGTAGCTTCTTGGATTTTGTGCATGATATTCACTTTGTCCTTTTTTTGAGGGAAATCCTTGTACAGTTTATATTCTTTGCATCCCCAACATTGGATTTTTGTTCTTGCCCTTTTTCCAAGGAGTCTTTCTTCTTGGATTCATCCTTAGCATACTGGTCTTGATGATTTTTATTAGGTTCATTTCTGTTGAAAGGAGGTTTGAATCTCGTCTTCCTCTGATCAGACTTCTCCTTCTTCTTATCCTTCCAAGACTCCTGCATGGATTCTCTACCCTTTCCTTGCTCATACAGGTATTTATCCTTATTGATGGTCTCATTCAAGGTCTTGGGTTCATCATATTGAATATTTTCTTTATAAAAGAAAGGAAAACCACTTAAAAAACTTTGTATTTTCACCTTCTCATATTTTAAAAACCCCACATACTTTAAAAACCCCAAGACTTCTTCTCATACTCCGCCATGGTCAACTTGCTTCAGTTGGTCCCACCACATTACATATTTCCCATGTAAATGGTAGGTGGAAATTATGGCTTCTAGGTTTGATGAATAGTTATACAATTGAAAATATCTCCCGAGTCCAAGAAACCATGCCTCAACATCATCTTCCCTTTCTTTTTCACAATCAAAGGATGGTGGCTTAAGATTCCTTATCTCTCCTTGAAAATTGTCTACTTCATGCCTTCTTCTTTGGTGCCTAACAAGACACATCTCTAGACTACTTATGGAGTCTCCAGATGCATAAGACTTTCTTGTTGAGTAAGGAGGTGAGTGGTTTCTATGATTTCTGCTAACACTTCTTAAATAACCAACTTTCATGTGGTTATCTCTTCTTTCATGATTCTTGCCTTCTTCCTCTTGTTTTGAGTTTGATCCATTATTTGTTTTCCTCTACAACTAATTTAATATCTGCATCACTTGAAAATTTATCTGATTCTGTTCTCTCATCAACCTCTCATTGTCTTCTTTGTAACTCTCTACTTCTAGTGTCAGGCTTCTCACAGTCTCTATGAGGGTTTATTTCTCCCCTCTTCCCTTGTGTCCATTGGATTTTGTCTCTGCATTACCAACATTGATATTTTTACCTTTGGCCTCTTTATCTTGGCTATAATATCCTTCTCCATCTTCCTTTGCTTGAATGTATTATTACCCTAGACTAATAATATTACACCCCCCTAACTCTTCAAAATGTGCAAGCAACCATTTTGTTAGGGTTATTATAAAAAAAATTATTTTTCAAACATTGCTACAAGTATTTGTTTTTCTTCTCAATTCATGAAGAAAAAATATATCAATCTTCACAACATAACAGTTCCCTGTTATTTTCCTCGAAATCCTCTATCCCAATGGCTGAAATCTCACTTCAATTCGATATTAGAGATGAAAGTCAGGGCTACTTGAAGGAAATTTCACATTCACCCCCCCTTTAGCTTATACATAATTGAATTTTGTAAAGTATCTTCCCTCAACACATGCCCCCAGGTGACTGCAACTCGAACCCATGGGATTAATCCTTCCTTAGCACCTTGTTTTGTTTTCTTCCACCGCGGAGCTTGTGCAATAAACATAACCGAGGGATGGGTTACCTCCCGGGCCCTTTTTACATTATCATGAGACCGATTGATCCAGATCTATGTAGGAACACAATGAAATATAGAAATACACATACACACAGAGATGTAGCGGAAATAAGACTTCATTTCATTAATAACAAATGACTGAAATATGCTTACAGACAGAATGGAAATAAACTAGCTAGGGCGCTGGTAGCTTATCCTTGAGAAGAGATGTGGCTTCTACTCGCATCCGTGAGAAGATGATTACAATGAGGCTCTGAAGGCCCTTTTACAATAAACGGGAATGCCAAAAGTCCTAGACATC
>JASDQU010104846.1:37076-70942 GCA_032191745.1 Picea mariana | reverse complement strand
TCCCAGGGTCGTAACTTTTGCATACGATCTCTGTTTTAGGCATATGATAGCTCATTGGAAAGATCTATTCGAGGACTACAACAGTTTCCACAAAAATTCATGATGAAATTTTGTGACCCAAAAAACGTCGTTTAGGGCCTCAAAATGGCTCCAAAAGTTCAGGACCCAAAAAACTGCTAAAAATAGTAAACTATGCGAAAACTACAAAATTGAAAGAAGCAATGGTGGGGGTCCAAGTGGAATAGGTGGGTGGCCACCAATATCCACCTAGATCATCGATGATGGGACCAAGTCCTTTGGAATTCGACCTTCAGTTGTTCTCCATTGTCAACTTCCAATTTCTCTCGAAGCTACACTTTGTTGAAGTCTTCACTAACTCCACCAACAAAAATCGAACGGTCGAGGCTTGATCTCCCATTGAATGGAAGGTCATTGTAACACCTTGTTTCCCCCAGTCTGTAAATATAACTATATTGGCCAAGGAACTATGAAAAAACTAAAAGTGTGAATGTTTGATTTGATGGACCTTTGTACAAAAGGTCGATGAATCTAAATTTTGTTATTTTAATAGAAAATGGTTACGTGTTGCATGACTGATAAAAGAGGGGATGTGCCAAGATAAAACTGTGAATGCTATGAAAGGTGGTGGAGGGGACCCAGAATGGTTGCGTTAACCTCCACCAAACTAGTACCATGCTGGAAGTAATTGCTCATATCAAAAAAACCCTCTGACCCAAGAATGGATTACAGTCGGGCTAGTAGGTGGGAAGACCTCCTCAAGAGTTAATGAGGGGATGGGGTAGACCGCCCATTCATAAGGATTCCAGACCTGACCATGGACTGGGAATTCGAGCCACACGCAATCTTGCTGAGGAAGGAAAGAAAGAAAGTGTGGTGGGCAGAGGAAGACCTACAAAATAATGCAGAGATGAGAGCGAAAACTCTCAGGTCCGAGGAAGGAATCAAAGAGGAACAATGAGTTATGATCACAAAAAATAGAGATTGACCTAGGAGAAGGAGAGTAACCTTCATCCTTATCTATTTTTGCATTGGGAGAAGGAGAGTAACCTTCGTCCCTAACTTCCATTGAGATGGAAGTAAGAGATTGAATCTCAAAGCATCGTGGCTTAAGTTCGAGGGTGGCCAGTGATAAATCCATTGGGAGTGACTGAACCTATGGTTGGGTGGAAATGAGCACCCCTTTCAGCAGTCACATCACACTCTATGGCTCTCATAAGTGTTTTCTTTCCTTATGATTTGAATTGTAAATAATGGATGCACGTGAGTATTTACATGCCTATAAAGGGTTCTTTCTCTGTATTAAATGATTAAGTTATGAGTATGTGTTCATTCCCTTGAGAACCTATATTTCTTCTTGAATTTGCATACGTCTCAGTTTAACCACTCGAAGGCACCTTCCCCAGGAATTTACATCATTGTTTCGGAGTCGGAGCAAGCCTCTAGGCATAACTAACATTTTGGTAACCTCACAAGTTACTTTTCCTTGATTCAGAGCTTAAAGCTATACAAGTTATGAAGGAGTTCCCTTCAGGCCAGTAGTTTAGGAGACTCTAAACTTGCACCTATTCCCTTAACCAAAAACCTGACTAAGAGCGGGGATTATAGCCCAAGATTTATATGAAGGTTGGTGTGACCTGGGTCTAGGAACTTTGGAGCTCGAGGCTCCAAAATGTCAAATTGCACAATAGTCGAGTTGAATCCCGCAATTTCTATGAACTGTTGAAATATGAATGAATATCGAGGGTGGGGAATCATTGTGGAGCACGAAGGTGAAAATAGCAGACATGCTAGTTCACGGACCGCAATTCACCCTTATCGTTGATCTCGACGGGATGGAACATCAATGATCCCGATTAGACTAGAATCAAGCGAGCACTTTCCATATTGCAGAGGTCAAACTCTCTGGTAAAGAGTACACATGTTGGGGCCCCGCAATTTCTGTGAACCTTTGATCGTTGTTGACCTTCGATCTGAGTTTGACATGATCCCTAAAACACAAGGAGCATGGGGAATGGAAAAATCTTCAAGGAGATCAAGCTCAGAAGAGATAATGTTTTCAAGAGTGCAGATGAAATCCAAGAGATGGGCTCGTAGGAGGAGCAAAGGTTGAATCCTTCAAGCACTTAGAAAATATTCTAAGTCAGAGTAAGTTAGAAGCTCAAGAGGAGGAGAGAAATTGGTCGTTGGATCACAATGCCAAGGATCAACAACCATCTGATATAAGCAAGGTGCACGAACCTTAGCACTTGGCACATGTAGGAGAAGGGACCTTACCAAAGTTCTGAAGTCTCGAAGTAATTTGAGGTCATCCATCACCAGGAGTTGAGTCTGGATCGACAGATCTAGAGAGACATGTGGTGACAGATCATGGACTCCAGGGAAATCTATGCGAGAGTTTTCAGTTGAGATCTGAGACTCTCGAAGTCTAGAGAGCTGGAGAGTCGAAGTAGATATCAATCATCAGATCACCCGAAGTAGGATCCTAACCATTGATCATCAGGAGATACGTGTTAGCATATCAACAACTTTAGGAAATCTATTCGAGAGTTTTCAGTTGATATTTGAGACTCCCGTAGCGTGAAGAGCCAGAGAGCCAAAGAAAATCTCCATCGTTAGATTGTCTGAAGCAGATCTCAATCGTCAGATTTTCCGAAGTAAATATCCAACGTCAGATCGTCTAAAGTGAATCTAGACTGTCTGATCCAGAAGGGACGTGGCATGAGTCCATGGCCTCTGGATAAAATCCCGAAGTAATTCATAGCCATCAGATTAAGAAGGGACATGGCATCAATCTGTGGACTCTGGATAAAGTCTTGAAGTAATTCATAACTGTCATATTAATAAGGGACGTGGCGTGAATCTGTAGACTCTGGATAAAGTCCTAAAGTAATTCATAGTCATCATATTAAGAAGGGACGTGGCATGAATCTATGGACTCCAGATAAAGTCCCGAAGTAATTCATAGACGTCATATTAATAAGGGACATGGCATAAATCTGTGGACTCCAGGTAAAGTCCCGAAGTAATTCATAGTCGTCAGATCTAGAGGAGACGTGGCGTAAATCTGTGAACTCCAGGTAAAGACCCGAAGAAATCCTCGATCATCAAATCCAGAGGATAGGTGGCACAAATATGTGGACTCTGGGTAAATACCCAAAGTAATCCTTGATCGTCAAATCAAGTGGACATGTTTCAGTGGATTATAGCCTTCGGATAAAATCCATTGGGAAAAAGGGTGAAGTTTAAGATTTGAGATCTCAGAAGTCCAGAGACCCAAAGGAGATATTGACGGTTGATCGAGAAGAGGGCTAGAGGACCATTGATCTACTTAAAAGGTTCAAACGCCCGAAGTAGAAATAGGGTCGTTGATTTAGGAGGACAGGTGTCCGTAGATCATCAACTCCAGAATATTGATGTACAGAGGAAAGAAGGGTTTGAGATTTGAAAAGTCTGAAGTTTGGAATCACGAAGGAGATCACATCCGTTGATTTAGGAAGGGAAAATCAAAACCATCAGTTCAGACAATACATTAAATAACAGGAGATTGATGGTCCCATAGCATTGCGAGGATTGGAGGTGTGCAAACTTTAAAAAGTTGAGGGAAGGCTGCAATCCAAACCCCAGTTTTGGAGAAAGGACACATGGAGGCTCGAGGAGAATTGTGGGCTGAAAAGTAGTTTGGTTTCAAACCATCTTTGGCCACGCCCACAATTGTGTGTTCGCATGAGGTCATCACCCAAGGTCACATCTGATGAGGGACTAAGAAAAAAGGGGCTAATGCCAACTCTGATACTTTGCTGAAGCGCGAAGGAGAAGGTCGCATGTATCATAAGACCTGCACCAGAAGCCGAAAGGGCCTGTGTTTGATTAAGAGGTGAGACTATCAAGGTCTCTAAGTATTGCTTGACTAAGTGAATCAGAGAACCTTGACCGGAGGGTTGATCTAAGTCCTGAACTTCCCAAATTAGGAATTGTAGAGGGAAAGTATATGTTCCTGTAAGGAGGACAATTTTATTTTTTTTCGCCCCATCGTGGGTGTGTTACAGTGATGCCCCTAGTTGTAGGATTCAATGGAAATCAAACATTGATATGGACAACTCTCGACCAATTCATAAATTTGATGCTCCGGGACATTCAATTCCTGTGTCTCTCAATTCCCCCATAGTGACAATCCTCTGAAGTACTTACCCTGCTCCTCCTGCTTGATCCAATGGTCGAGAGAGGTCCTGAAGGGATCTCAGATCGATGGTTTGCATGCCTTCAAAACTTTGTACTTTGGAATTTTTCACAAACATAAACTTTGACACCTCCAGAGTCACATACTCCTGGAGATGACATGGCACGCTAATGTAAGCTAGGGTGATGTGGACCCATGGCACGTGTGCCACATGTCACTAAAAAATGGATAGATTGTGGTCCAAAAGGTGTTGAATCTAGTTACATGTGTCCCGACATGGTCCCCTGCCACGTGGCACAAGCCACATCATCAACCACACAAAACATCCCCAATCACAGCTCCATATTTGACGACCTACGCGACTTCACATCTTTACACCTCTGTGAATTCAGCACTTCGATGCTCTAGGGTTTTTCTCTGCAACTTACTTCATATTTTATGGAGTGGTGAATTTCTAAAGTTCAAAATTCTCTACTATTCTACCATGGCTATATATGATGGACCAAAACACTCTTGAAGTCCTCCCCTCAATATAATGGTCGACAGGGATTTGGGGACTTTGGTGCTCCGGGGCTCCGAGATGTAACAGTTCATCAAAGTTTAAAAATATCGGAATGAAAACTTTCGAAGTGGTCAATGTCGACTGACCATGATCAATGATGGAGATTGCTCTGTGCCTCCCATAATATCATGTGACTGATAGGGCTTTGAGACTCCATCCTTCGGAAGTTCAGGCTTTGCCTGCATACCAAGATCGTCGAACCAACAAAGTTTTGAATTTATTCCTTTATTTCTTGGCTTTGATTGACGATTGACAATCGATCAGCCAAATCCAATGGTTGGGACTTAATTCTTACACAACCTCATGTTCACCTCCATCGAACGACCCCTTTTCACCCTCCTTCCAATCTGACGGTCCAGATCTCCCTCAATCCTGCGGTGGTGATCTCTCCCAAATTCAAAAGGAACGGTCATAACTACATGATCCTTTATAAAGGATATCTAACATTCTAGACCATGTGATCTCTATAACACCATTTCTTCTGAGCTCGATGACTCAAGGTTTACTTGATCTTAACCACAATATCATGTCTGATAGATCCAAACTATTCCATCCTGGTGTTTCAACTTGTGGCTCTGATACTAATATGTAACATACCCAACCACCCATAGATCAGGCTACACCACTTAATCCAACTATAACACACCCAACCACCTGCAGGTGAGGCACGCTACAGTCCAGGGACTCACTTCACAATGAGTTATCTCAATTCAAATCACTTCTAAGTTAATTAAGTGACATGAAAACCACATGCATAAATAAATATTCATGCCACAACATAAACCAAGCCATGCACAACAATAACCAACAATCATGCATATTCTAAATATTAAATTCAAAGATAAATAAAAACATAGTGGAATAAATCATACACGGGTGAATGACGATAACAAATATCACTTATATTTTCTGAAAAAAATACAACAACTGACTACATACCAAGGACGTTCCACCCAACCATAGACAATGTTGTTCCAAGTCTCAATAGTAGTGTCACCCCCGAGACAGGGCTATGAGTCCAGAAGGATGGATTCCAGGGTCTCACTTGGCTTCCCAAGCTAGTCAACCCTCAGAATCTCACAATCCTTTCAACACTCATAAAAATCCAAAGTACACCAGCTCTCTTCTACCCATTTTGCACAACCCAAGAGAATGGAACCCCTTCTCTGCCACATAGTCCCTCAAGTTGTCCATCTCTTCCAGGGCTCCAATGCTTCTAGTCAAGAATATATCTATTGGGACTCTCATAACACGTAGTTGTGAGTTAACTGAAACATGGGACAAGGCATCAAAAACATGTAGGCACCAACCCTAGTTGGAATACACCAACATTCTATACAACCAACGACTATGGATTTTCTCAGCAATTTGGTTTCCTTCCCCCAAGCATCTCTCGAATCAGATGGGATGAGTAGGTGAATGGATGATTGGAGAACAAAATATAAATGAAAGGTGAGCATGATGGAAAATGAATGAGAGAGTGTGAAGGAACCAACAAAGCCCCAACAACCAAAAAAACAACCCCAACCATAGACCAAGGATGGGTTTATGTACTTCTTAGAATTAAGGAACCCCATGGTATTCCCCCAAGAAGCTCATGTAAATTTTATTCTCCACTAAAAATAGAAATGGGTAAATACAATATAAAACAAGTACTCAACCCCTCAATCCCCCTCTCTTATGGAATCATATCCCCCTATAACTCTTTCCCTTTTCTGTCTAGCAATCAACGATGTGTTTTATATTAATAATGATCAAAAAATTACTTTTCCTAGGCACATTGGCCTCTTAATAATTGTTTAGGCACTCTGTCCTTTCGTAACTTAATAAAATACAATATTTAATACATGGCTCAAAACCAGGGTATTACATCCCCTTGGACTTATGCTCACTAGATGGAAAAAAATTATGTGCATACTTTCCCATAACACAACCCTTGCATAGATCATGCTTATTTTTTTGCAAACTATGCCAATCCTGTGAATTCCTCTCTCAAGTTTCCAAACACACCATGGTGTATATGTGTCATCTGTCTATGCCACAACTCTCCCAAATCTATGAAATTGTTAACCAATGCCTTCATTGACTCATGTTGTAACTTGTACACTTTCTTACTGTGAACCCCAATCACCTTATCCATCTTTGTTGTAGAACCCTTTGGTATAATGTACACCTTCCCTCCATGGAAGGTCACTTCAAACCCTTTTTCCTCCAAGGTAGAAACTAAGATGAGATTCTTGGTAATACCACGAACATATAACTTGTCAATAAAGCAGTGATATTTACTAGACTCCCTCTAAATTAACATCACTGTACCAATTCCTTGTGCCTTATAGAATGCATCATTACCTAGCTCAATATGGATGTTCATGCCTCCCTCCTCCAAACTACTGAAGAACTTCTTGCAGCCTGTCATATGACAACATGTGCCATTGTCCACATACCACACACTCAGAGCAGATGAGCTTGACATACATGCAACAAGGCCAAAATCCTCCTCAAAGATTTTGAAAAAATCCTCTACACCTACAGAGGATGCCATCTATGACACTTTGATGCAAAATGTCCATTCTTGTGACATTTGAAGCACTTGACTTTTGAAAAGTCAATGTTCTTCTTCTTTCTACTTGCTCCACTCCCAGAGTCCCTCTTCTTGGAATTTCCCTTTCCTTTACTAGAAAGAGCCAAACCCTCCTCATTCAAAACCTGAGGTGATGTATATGATCCACTCACCTAACCAAGGAAAATCTCTCCCTGCATAAAATCATCCCATAAGCGCTTCCAAACAGGGAGTTTCTCCCAAGATAGAACTCCGTGAATGAACACATCCCATGACTTCGAGAAGCCATTCAGTTCCACATGCACCAACTCAAAATCCTCAATATTCCCATATAATATTTCTATATCATCTTTGATTTGTGTAATTCGAGTAAGGTATTGAACCATACCTTCCCCCTTTCCCATCTTGGTACTTCTCAATCTCTCCCGAAGCACCATCACCATGTTTTAATTTTTACTCTGGTAAAGGTCATTCAAGGAAGCCCACATCTCCTTAGTGGATTTTTTACCTGTGAGTGTGAGGGATTATGTGATCTTTTACCCCATCAAGGAGTATGATCTTTGCCTTAGCCTCACCCTTCTTCCAAAATACCAACAATGCATCATATGTAGGAGTTGTTGCGTTATCAACAACATGTTCAAGGACATCATTGATATCCAAGATCATAGTAATCCTTTCCTTCCAAGTGGAAGCATTTTGAGCACCCTAAAGCCTATCATCCATTCTCAAGGTCATGGCCATATCGGAAAATGATTCTTTGTAAAAACCCTACATTGCCTTATTGATTATGTGATGTAATAAACCCTTTTGTTTTGGAGATATGAACTTTTCTATTGCAAATATGAACTTTTCTTTTGCACATATGAACTTATCTTTTGGATCTGGACCTTGATGTTTCTATTTCAACAAACTTACTCTGATACCATGTGAAATTTGTGAAACCCAACAAAGTGAACCAATATTTCACTCAAAAATTATTTCCTCCATTTAATTAAAATTTTTGAAATTGTTCTTTAGTGGCTATATCTAGGTTTCTTCACAAAATTTTAAATGAAAAATAGAAAATAAATATGATCAACAATGAAGAATATAAAAACAATCACAATCATGAGAGACACAAATATATTTTGGTAAATAACCCTGGGAAAACTCGTTCTTCTGTTTGTGGATTTTTATTATGCACCAGAAAGAATATAGAGATATCTTACAAATTGATCGATCCAACCAATGTCTAAGTGAAACCCCATCTTTTCACTTCCAATACACCTATATGACCGTCTCTCAATCCTATGAACCAAAATGACTGAAGAATGAAGCATGTGTGAGCCTCTTCTCTAAGTGTATGACGACCTGCCTCGCCCTGTACGTCGGCTCTCAGATCTGAAGGTTACGGCCTTTGCAAAATTCCTTAGAAGAAAGTTGATCCTTGCTTTATTTGTTGGAGATAGTTCACACACACCTAGGATTTATTTTTCCTAAAGATTTCCCTATGTTTATTAGTCATTATTTAGTCTCCTATATTTTAGGGAGAATATTCCTCTAGGAGAACATTCTCTTAAGTTCACACTTCACTTTGATTAGTTGAGTAGCGTCTAGATGCCACATTGGGATTATCACCATGTATCATTGGGATAATCACTACATAATTCAAATTGTCCTTGGGATCATCACCAGACTAGCACATTACTCATGATTCTTGATCTCTTCCTCACTTCACTCTGTTTTAGTCAGTTAACTGAAGACTAAGAGACTAGTTAACTCAGACTAGGTGGCAGTTCACTCCCGTAACTACATGAGAGACTAGACTAGGTGGCAGTTTACTCCCATAACTACTGATGTGTGTCCAAATCACTCTAGACCACCACTATGTTTCATTGGCTTCTCCTCTAGTGTGCATTAGTTAATTTATATAGAGTATATCATGTGTAAATTATCATTCATTCATTTGGTTAATGAGAATTCTTCCATTCTTTCTCTTTTTCTTCTCTTTTCTCATATTTTATCTAGAACTCTGTATGTCAATTTCTAGATAGATCTATTTTGTGCAAGTTCAACAAATTTACATGGTATCAGAGCTGAAGGACTACTAGGTAAAATACACACCAAATTATTTTTGCAAGTATCGAATATTGAAGACAACAGAAAAATGTAATTTCCAAAAGAATTCATTCTTACACCGTACAATTTCTTTGCATGGAAGGAGAAGATGATAATTCATCTTCGAGGAAAAGTATTATACTAGTTACCAATGAACAAAGAGATAAAACCAAAATTAGCCATAGAAAAATCCAAGTATCTAAATCGAATAGATGAAGCATTTGGAGCAATTTGTAGTCTCATTTCTCTTGAACTCCTATTTCACATATCCTCTTGTAAAACCCCCAATGAAGCCTGGACCACCATGGAAGGGATTTTTGGAAAACATGAATAGATGAGGGGACACATTCTCAAGGTGGAATTGCTCATGTTGGATCCAAAACCTTCTAGAATCTCCAAGTTTTCTTTACCAAATACAAGGATTTGTTGTCGCAACTCAAGTATTGTAGGATTGATAAATCTAAGGAGGAGAAACAAATGGTTCCCACCACTCTCTCCAAACTTGGTTCAGAATACTCAATGTTTGTATCCACATTCCATTCAGTTAGGTTCTCTTTTGGATCCACTTGGACGATGCCCTCTCTTGAGGCCTTTATGGAGTCTTTGACACAAGAGTAGAACAAGCTCATCAATATGGGAAAAATCAAAGGCCCAAAGGTGCATGCACTTACTATGAAATATGTTAGTGTTCATCAATATCATAAATATAAAAACAAAGACAAAAGGAAATCACATGAAAATATGAAGAAGGAAGGGTACTCAAAACCCTTCAACGATGCCTCCAGATCAAAAGGTGGAAAGGGAAGAAAAGGGGAGAAATGCACTTATTTCCATAAAGGATTCCATCCATATTCTATATGTATGCAGAAACAAATAGATCAAATGGCCCAAATAATTCAACAAAAAAACCTTAGAGATCACATCCCCGAGGGTGCCAAGAAGAAGAAGACAGAAGATCAGAATCCCAAGAAAGGAAATTCTAGTCATGCTTTGATTGCCATCAACTCCTCTCTCGATGCTTGGATCATAGATTTGGGTGCATAACACCACATGGATTCCATAAAATAATTCTATTATTCATTGGATGCATGCAAAGGTCCTCCTATTATGATGGGGGACAACTCTCTAGTCGAGGTCACCGACAAAGGAAGAATTGAACCCACAAACATAAGCTTCGAGAATGTGCTTCACATTCCCAAACTTTTCGTAAATCTTCTCTCCATGGATTAGATAACTAACTCTGGAAATGGAAAGACAGCCATATTCACACATGATGCAGTGGATATCTATGACATGCAAACCAATTCCAGGGTTGCTACTAGTGAGGTAAATCATCAATCTAGACTCTACACATTTTCTGAATTTATTGAACCATATTCTGCATTACTTCTTACCCATGCTTATGAAAGCAGTAGGATATGGCATGGAAGGTTTGGGAATTTAAAATTCAGATATATGAAACAACTTAGAAAGAAGGGAATGGTTGATGGTCTACCTGAAATTCACTTCTCCAAAGGAATTTGTGCGGGGTGTGTTCTTGGAAAACACCCTCAAGAGAAATTTGACAAAGGAAAGACTCAAAATGCTTCCTCTCCTTTAGATCTTATCCATAGTGACCTCAAGGGACCTTTTCCACATCCATCAATCAATAAAGAAAGGTACATGCTCATTTTTGTTGATGATTTCTCACGCTTCACATGGATTTTCTTTCTTAGGAAAAAATTAGAGGTCTTTCAACACCTCAAAGATTTCAAAGCCCTTGTTGAGACACAGTCGGGAAAGAAAATCAAAGTCCTCTAAAAAAATAATAGGGGAGAGTATGTCAACCATGAGATACAAAATATTTGTAATGAGGAAAGGATTCAATCGTAGCACATGATTCCCTATACTCTGCATCAAAGTGGAGTTTCTGAGCAGAAAAATAGATTTCTAAAAGAGATGGTATCTTGCATGCTACATGAAAAGTCACTTCCACATATATTATGGGCTGAAGCACTTAATTGTGAAACCTACATCCAAAAAATATCTCCCCATAGATCTGTTAAGGATAAGACCCCTTACGAGGCTTGGAGTAGCCTCAAACTGGAAGTGACCCACTTTCATATTTTCGGTTCACGTGCATGGTCTAGGATTCCCTCTGAGAAGAGGAAGGCACTTGATCCACATAGCACATAGTGTATCTTTGTTGGATACCTTGATGGTGTGAAGGGATATAGACTCATTGATATTTCATTAGACTGACTCATCATTGAGCATAGTGTCCAATTTGAGGAAAGTGTCTCGCATGTACCTGAACAACCACATGCAGACACTTTTTTTCTTCCACCTATCAAAGATGATGAGCATGCACATGCCGAATCTTATTCAGATGAGAGTTATGATTCATAGGATTCAGATGATCTAGATACAAATTCAATACAGTCAAATCCATAGACATTATATTTAGATGAAAAGTCATTGCATCTATATGTAGAGCCAGAGCCAGAGCGAGGCCCAAGTGGGCCAAGGCTACTCTTTAGGATGTAGGGGATATTGTTGGGTATCTAGTTGATACTAGGAGGACTCGATATGATTTCGAGTAGACTCCTCTTGCACTCACTTCCACTAAACCTATGACACCTAGGCATATTTTCTTTGTTCAGTCTTCAGATCCATGGTCTTATGGTGAGGCTACTAGAAATCCCTTTTGGGAATCCACCATGCAAGAGGAGTACAAATCCCTCTTCAATAACCATGCTTGGGATATGGTTCCCCTTCCTTTAGGAAGGAAACTTTTTAGGTGCAGATGGGTCTATAGGACCAAGAGCACAATAGATGGACAGGTTAGCAGATATAAAACCATGATAGTTTCCAAAGGCTTTCAGCAGGTGCATTGCATTGACAATGATGATACATTTGCTTCAGTAATGAAGATAGATTCCATATGTTTGTAACTTTCCATTACGGCAGCTAAGGGATGGGAATTCCATTAGATGGACGTGAAGAATGCATTTCTTTACGACAATCTCTCTGAGGAGATATATATGGCGCAACCCCAGGTATTTATGCAGGATTCATCTTTGGCTAGTCAACTGAAGAAGTCTCTTTATGGCCTCAAGCAGGATTCGAGGGCATGGTATGCCAAGATGGAATCCTACCTGTTTTCACAGAACTTTGTACTTTGTAATTTAGACCCGAATGTTAACACGCTTAGGAAAATTGATTCACTTCTACTCCTAGTTTTGCATGTTCATGATTTGTTGATCATTGGTTGCTCGACTTCAATGATTGTTGCAATTAAGAGGATTCTTCATGAAAGGTTGTTGATGATGGAAATGGGTCCACTACATTTCTTCCTTGGACTCAAGATCAGTTAGGATGCATCATGTATCAAACTTTCTTAGGCCAAGTATCCACAAGATCTCCTTGAGATATTTCACATGACAGACTGCAAGTCTTCACCGACTCCTTTTCTATCAGGAGTCAATCTTGAGGATGGTGGGGACATGTTGGCAGCCAATTCAATTTTTTCAATTACCCTATAAGCTGCCTACACCTATGTCTTCTGAACTTCAAATTATCGTCGCATTTTGCAAATAAATGATATTTTCATTCTTTGCGACATTTGCAAATTGGTCTCCATTTAGTTTTCACGACTGTAAGCGTGAAAACTTCTCTATCGTTACTCGAACTGTCATGATATTTTAATGATATTTTGAATGGCACTTACCTTTGGATTATCATTAAGTGGCTAAGAGATTTTCGAACTGTTCCTATTTTCTTATTCTTATTTCGATTGCACAATTTAATTTTTATTAAACTGATAAGGCATTGAGCATATGGATTTATACTTTTGAGACTTGCCTAATCATTGAATCGCATAGGGGTCATGGTTTATTTTGTTTTATACATAATGAGATCCTTATGTTAAAATTTATATAGCTCTTGGCTTGTCGACTTTACGAAATCGTTTGTCTCTATGTTTTAAAAACCTTTGATTAAACATGTATGCAACGGCGCGTTGGTTAAACATATGGTTTGATTTCACGTTTGAATAATCATGGTTTTAACTATTACAATGGCACATTGGTATATTGTTTAACGTTTGATTTTTTGGGTCGGCTGAATAATTTGATGTGAAATATGTTATGATTGTTTCAACAGAGGGTTAATATGCCTATTGTACTTTGCAATTACTATTTTTCATGGTGGTAAGTGATTCCACCACCCTTGCATGTGCACATTAATTTCTCCCCTTTGATCGTTCATAATGGTTACACCGTATGACTCTACTCTGTGTGCTGGTGTTTTCGACCCAAACCCTTACCATGCGCCCGCACCATGGCTCCAGTCGTGAGGGATGAACCGAACGGTATCCAAGCTCTGTTGATGTTCAACAGTGCCCGTGATGACCTTGAGGAATTTGGGTGGCTCTCGTTCATACAGAAGTTTGATGGTTTTAATCCCTGCATGGCTCGGCAATTCGCATTAACCTTTGATGGCTGTCGAGCCAAGGTCGGGGATGTCGAATTTCAAATTGACGAGCAATTTCTCAGTTTAGCTACGGGTTTACCTATCACTGGGCAGAGATGGTCCAAAAACTGCAAGATAGAAGAAGTCCCTTGGAATTTTCTCTTTCAGTCGCGTAAGGTTAGCTCTTGTGACAGGGGTTTGCCCATGACCATGCTGAAGCAGTGATGGCATGACTTGTTGATGATTATTAAGCAGTTCATCACCTGTGAGGGTCAATATAGGTTTTTTTTCTTACACCATCTTCGTCTAATTATGATTTTTGTGGGTTTCCAGCTTAATATGCCATACTATCTGCAGAGGAGCCTGTTCAAAATGTCTAAAAATTTCAAAAAGAACCAGGTTGACAACATCCTTTTTCACTATGGGCTGGTTAAAATGATTGTTGTTTATCATTTGGGGTTACACCGAGACTGTTGGGATGACTTTCTTGCTCGCAATAATTTTGTGGATTCAAATCCACCACAGGTTGATAAACCTGTGGTGTCCGAGGACAAAGCTATACCCCCAGTACCCTACAGTATTCTGTTACCTAAAACCTTACTTGACTCACCTATTGACCTACCCCACTCTGTCACCAAGGATGTCGAAATTTTTAAGCCTGTGGGCAAGAAACCCAAAGCTAAGGCTACTGCAAATGCCAAAGGGAAAAAGAATGCGCGGCTAATCTCTCGAATGGTGAGGAATAAACCCAAACCCCCTGTTAATCCTAACCCTATTCTGCTTAGTGAAGACTCTGATTCATAGGTTGAATGTTTTTTGGCAAGTGAGTATCCCTATTCGAAAGGGTTGTGTGACAAACCCTCATACACCTTCGTGTCTAACCCGCCACCTTGCTTGCAAAACGACCCAGATTACCCTGGCATTAAGCTTCCATGTGAAAACCCCGGTCATATATCTAAACCCTCTCCTGCTCTATCGAAGTCTACTGTGCCACCCTGTGATCAGTGCGGCTCATGGTTAGAGAGATACTATCTCGATGTGCCTTTGCTATAGTCAAAGATTAAATCTTTGGAAGACCAAGTTACACTGCTAACCCGTCAAAAGGATGAGTTACAGACCGCTGATAAAAGACAAAGAACGACAGGCTCCATTTTATTTAAAAATGTGGAATCGGCCACAACTGTGGTGAATTCTAAGCTGGCGTAATTAGATAGCCTCGTCACACAGGTATGTGTAATATCAATAATTTTTGTAAATAGTATAAGTTTATATAACAATTCAATTTTGGTTTGAATAGCTCTGTTCAGCATTGATTGGTTTCATTGCATTGTATACTCAGCCTTGCTTTGACTGAATGGAATTCTGTTTAGTTTCAATTAGATTTTAATCGATCCGATTTGATTTGATTTGGATTTGAGTTGTTTGATTTTAGTTAAAATGAATGCTCTGTCAATTGGAGTCGTTTGAATCTGTTATAGACGCAAGTTGTTTCTCCTATTTCGATTCTGAACACAATCACATTTCATTTTGGTTTCGTTATAATGTGTGTGCTATGATTGGTAACGATTGTAATATGGTCAGTTGTTACAGTTTTATGTCTATATGGATTTCGACCAACTTGAATACCGTTTGGATTATTGTTAATATGATGTTGTATGAATTTACCCAAATCATGAATGGATTCAATTCGTAACAGTTATGTCAAGCCCAACTGATTAATTCATTTTGGTTTTCTATTAGAATGACTCTGTTATCGGTTAGATTTGTAATGAAGATTCAGTTACAAGTTGATTTGTAAAAGGAGATTAGATTCATTGTTATTCTATATTCAACCCAGTCACGATTTGTTTTGATTGTTGCCCAGTTTACGATTATCACTTCTGTCGACTTGATAATGGTTCTAATCACTCATAATTGACCCTGTCTGTTGACTGTATAACGCCCAGTGATCAAAATCTATGGCGAATTGTGTTTGATATTGTTATGTTGTCATATTTATCCATGATAGTAACAGTCTTTCCATTTTTGTATTCAATTAAAACGACATAAATCTTACGCTGCATTACTATAGACATAACGATTGGATTCTGGTTGTGTTGGATTAGATCGCATCACACATGATATGACTCACTATGGATTTCGTTTAATATGAAACTGTCTTACCATTCTTTGACCCGATTTTATGGTAAAGTGAAACAGAGTATTCACACCCTTGTTTCAATTAAATCACTTTTGGTTATGTTTCATATTCAATGAGAAAATCATTTGAATCATTAGTGATTCGTTGTTAATGTTTATTGAAAGAAAAAATAGATTTGATTCTTGTATAAAGATTTGATTTGATTTCTATCTGATCCTGTATGCTATTTTAGACTAGCTACAGAATCAGATGATTCTGTAGCTAAGTCTGTAGAATCAATTTTTTATTGTTTTTTTAATGAAATACCTTTCTAACTTGTTATTTTTGGCCTATTGCAGATGAATTCGAAATTGCAGTGGATATGATGAGCAGTTCGGGGATATTTCAAAGATTTCACTTGCATTTTAGTTTCTTAGTTTAGTTGATTTTGGGATATTTCCCAGATTATGTAAAATTGTTTGATATTATCCACAGGGAGCTTTTACCCTATGGAGAGACTTATAAATACCTATCATTTTTGTAATAATGATTATCCTCATTCATGGGAGAACAAGGATATGGAATTTTAATACAGACTGAGGCAGAATTTGGTGTTTTGTTACAGCTTTGGCTTCTCATTATATCAATATTTTGTTTCATGTTGTGTATATCAATTTGTATCTGGTTAATGACTACTTTAGCTATCTTAATCATGTGCAAATGATATAATTTAATCATTGTAATCCATGTCTGGTTTCTTCTAAGTGTATAAAAAACATAGCAATTGTTTAGTTCAGTTTGTGAATGACAGGTTTATCTTCTTCATGAGTTGAATTATTAAGTATAAGTTTTTGCATAACAGGTTTCCCTTATTGCGGAGATTTATAAATCATAAGATTGTTATGATTTTTTTTTATGTCTTGTTTGTCCTATAAACAACTCAAAGAGCAGCGCAGCCTATCGTTTACAAGAATCTTTTGGACTAACCGGTGCGAGTTTACTTCCTCCGACCAGCTTCAAAGTCATCATACACAGGACAAATTAGGAGCGTTTCCAGGTCAGTTAGTCACTTGTTTGCTTAGTATATTTATTAGTATTTTAGTTTAGATATAAGTTTAGTTAGATATATGTGTAGAATTAGTATATTAGATTGTTTAATTTCAGTAAAGTTTTATTTCTTATTTATAAAATTATAAAACCAAAAAAGAAATACCTTTCTCTGTCTTAGGGCAGATTGCAAATGAGTTTTGCAGGTTTTAATTAAATCTGTAGATTGTTTATATTGTATATTTGTAAATAAGTTATAATATTTTTTTTTTTAAGTAAAAGTGGAACCTTTGTATTAAGCTAAAAAAATAGGCATACAAGTGGAAATCATGGTCCAGTTGTCCTGCCAACAGAGGAAACCAAGATAGATGGCCTGTCTACTGTAATAGCAAAATTTAGACGTAGAGTTACGCCACCCTGCCTGAGGGAAACCAGGGGTTTTGTTCACTGATTGCAACCACACTAGAAGTTCTGAACTGTAACTAGTCGGGGGAGCCATAGCTCTAATACATAGCAACAGAAAAAACATGAGAAATCATAAAGAAACCAGAACCTAGTCCTTCAGAGTGCCTCCATTGCTGGGAAGAGTGAAGTGATGCGCGCAAGTAGGACACTGACGTCATGGTGAAGCTTTGAAGTATGCTGCAAATAGCATGTCCAGACGCTGGCTGATGCTCACCATTCTGAAGGTCTGATCATCCATCAATCTGCGAAGGTCGAAGATCAGTTGGAGGTGGTCGTGATGCAGCATTGTCGGTGGGGGTGACGAATTTCGTTCTGGGTTCTCTCCTTCATTGTTCAACTCCGGTTCCTTAGTCGTGCATTCCGGTGTTGGTCCATGCTCGTGCTCCGTCGCGCTGAGGTCTGGTGGCTCCTCCTCCACCACACAGGCTGCATAGAATTCACTAGGAGTGGTGTCAAGCTGTGGAAGATTGTTTGGAATGGAAGCAATTGTCGGGGTTACAGAGCGCGTCGTAGGGACAACAGGTATCATGGATAGCTCTTCCTCTATAAAGGTTTGAGGCGATGAGGGTGCAAAGGTGGCACCTCCTCTGCAGTTATTCTTGGCTGCTTGGAAGGCCCGAACAAACCTCTAGTGGCGCATTCTGCAGGTCTCTGGTGCACCCCAGCCGGCGCCTCGGTGGGACCGACCCCAAATTCTTGGCATGATGAACATGAGGGTCAGACTGTCGGCTCGATGATGCTGAGCTAGCTGGGGCAGAGTCAAGAGCAGAGTGGGAGGTCTTCTTCCCTGGTGGTAACAATGAACAGTTCCCGGTGCGGCCATATACATTAACGCCATGAACTGAATGCTCTGGCCTTTCGTTCCACAACCACGTGCGAGTGGCTCCATCAGGACTTAATGGTTTACGGAGGCAGGGGCTCGAATTAACTACTCGCAGTCGGGAGGATGGTCGTTATTAATGGCGTGCCCTGTTGGCTCCTCCACGTTCCCTGGCTGCACCTCCATGTGTCCCGACTGATCGCATAACACCCCATCCGGGGGTAAATAAGTTATAATATAACTAGTAATTAGACAACTAATTAATAGAGTTAGTGTAATAGTAATTAGTAGATCGTATATAATAGTTAGAGTAGTTAGTATTTAGTTTTAGTTTAATTTATTAGTTTGTTTTAATTAGATTAGTATATTAGTTAGTTTAGATTAGTTTTCTCTTTGGTTTTCTTAGGATCTTAGAGCGGCCAATGGAGCCGTTAAACTCGTCAGGGTGGTTCATTCCAAACGGCTTGGGTTATTTAGACAACCCCGGACTGGTTCCACTCTCTCAATTGACGGACGAACAATTTCGCCCGTCAACAAATGGCGCTAGAAGGAGGGCCTGAATTTAATTAATGTCACGAGGCGGTCATAAGACTCCTCCCCCCCCCTAATCGTTCACCTATAATTACTAGAATCCATTCACAAGATAATATCCCCCCTCAAACAGCAACTACTTCGACCGAAGATCCACAAATCACAGTTGAACCATCAACCCCTAATCCTACAGGTGGTGACACACAAGAGATTATCCGTCAATCTCTTATTAAAACACATAGTGCCTTAGCTCGTCTTAGGCAACCAAACCTTCCGTGGGGTCAACCTTTAGACTTCTCTGATATCAGAGAACAGTTAGGTGATATTAACCTCACTATGAATCCTCCAGATCCAAACACAAATCCTGCTGCAGGAGGATCTGGGATACCTCCTTCACTGCCTCCCTCGTCTCCTTCCTCTTTTGGAGGAGATTCTTCCTCCGAAGAAGGCAATCCACCTTCTTAGCCTTCCACACCCACTACCCCAATGGAAAATCAGAACAACCCTGCAAGACCCTGGTTGGACCAGGATGTTGTAGATGTACCTGGAGCCCAACACCCCTTACCTAAACACCCAGAGAAATGGCTTCCTAAGTTTGATCCCGATACAAAACAGATAGTCGAAGATCATATCAAAAAATTTATGTTAGCCATCAGACTCCGCAATGTTGAACACGAAGACATTGTCTGCAGATTGTTCCCTTATACTTTTGAGGGTAATGCGTCCACTTGGTACTTTGCCCAACAGCCCCACACCATAGTATCTTGGGAAAAGTTTGAGTCATTCTTTTTGGAAAAATTTGGAGATGGTAAACCTCCGGAAGTCTTGGTCATGGATCTTTCAATCTTAAGAATGAACCCAAAAGAAAAAGTTAAAGATTTCAATCAAAGATTCTTAACACTTAAAAATCGAATCCCTGCAGATTTTATGCCTGCCGAGAGTCTTGTAATAGCTTACTACACTAAAGCTCTACATCAAAGCATAGCTATTTGGGTAAAACGTTCTAAAAAGGCCATGTTGTTAGAAGCCTTTGAAGAGGCTACTCAAATTGAAAAAGATATACTTAGCCTTAAGGACTCTTCTAACAACGAAACTGAGACTGTTTCTTCTTCCAAAAAGAAGATTGAAATCCTCCCTAGACCTACACAAAGCAAAACACAACCTGAAAACTCTGATTTGGAAAATTTAACTAAAGTTGTACAAAAATTGTCTAATCAAGTTATAGATTTAAAAAGGTCAACTGAAGAAGCTTCCTCGAGTAAAGGACCCTACAAACCTCCTTTATGAAAGCCTTTTCCCACCAACCGGCCTAATCCAAACCCCGAAGGCTTGAACCTAGAAAGTTTGCAATGTGCTCTTCATACAATTCTAGAAGCCCAAGATAACTTGATGCCTCCTGAAATCCCTCAGGAGGAAGTAGAGAAGGAAACAATTCAAGAAGAATAGTCTTCTCCAAATATCTTTGGACACTTATCGGATAGCATCTTTCAAGCTAACTTTGAGACTGTTCACCCTTACAACACTAGGAGTAAGACAACAAATAAACCTCCTGCTAAAAACACTACAACTTCACCTCCCAAGACATCTAAATCAGTACAAGTTAGACAGAGTAATGCCGGCCCTAAATTAGATTATGATGTTGTTGAAGATCTTAAAAAATTAAGGGCTAACATTTCTATTTATGAGTTGTTGAAGTTTCCATTTTTGTTACAGAAGATGTTGCAAAATATTTCAAAAAATGGAAAGAATGGTAATTCAAATGGTAATAAGGTTGTGCAAGGAAAAGTACCGCAGAAGACTTCCACTAAAAACAATCATGATCCTCAAGATAAAGGAAGCCTTCCTGTAACTCCTGTAAATAATAATGTAAATAATGTAGATAAGGTAGCATTATAGAATGTGAGTAAGAAACCACAAGCTACTACTCTTAGTACTCGCAAGAATGTACCTCATTTTCTTTTAACTTTCGAAATCTTCAACAAAAATGTGCATAATTGTATGGTTGACTCAGGAGCATCATCAAATGTGATGCCTTGGTCTGTTTGCCAAAAGATTAACGCTGAAGTGGAACCATCTTCTTTGAAAATCATACAACTTGATCGAACAGATGTAAAAGTTATAGGTGAACTAAAAAATGTATTGATTAGATTATCGTCTAACCCAAAGGTTCATCAGGTTATTGATATAATTGTGGTAGATATTCCTGAAGTGTATGGTCTGTTTTTGAGCAGGGACTGGTCGGAGCAGCTACACGGTTACTTCGCTATGGATTGGTTTCACTTATGGCTTCCAGAAAACGGTAAGCCCAACAAGATCAGAGTGAATCGTGAGCGTTACCTCAAGTTCACGGTCACAGATTTAAACGACCCTAATGAACCATACACACCTCCTGCTAATTCACCTGAAGTCAAAGGGATGGACACCTACTTCGAAAATTTCATGGCTGAAGTTTCACCTATCAACAACCCAGCACAGCAGTTTGAGATCATAGAATATGTGCAACCAACAGCTTCTTTGAAACAGTCCCATGAGCCTGATGGAAATCAAATTTGGTCTTTATATTTTGATGATGCCAAGTCTAAAGAAGGAGCTGGTGCAAGCTGCATCATTATCAATCCGGCAGGTAATAAGACATTATTGGCTTGTAAACTAGAATTTGAATGTACTAACAATACTGCAGAATATGAGGCTTTACTACAAGGTCTCAGAAAAGCCTTTGACATGAACATTCAAAATCTGGTTGTATTCGGCGAATTTTAAATAGTGGTTAGATAGGTAAAAGACTCTATACACTATCTTTCCCCGCATCTCAAAAGTTACTAGTCTGAGGTATGGAGTTTGATGAACAAATTTTCTGCTTTTAATATAAATTCCATTCCTAGATTAAATAATGCCGAAGCAGATCTACTAGCTAATGTTGCCTCTAAACTTCTTCCTGCAGAAGGCCTATCCCCAAATGCATTCTCCATGGAGCTATTGTTTCGACCATCTATTCTAGACAATATCACAAACTGGAGAGTATTTGACGATGATCAGCAGATCATTAACTTTCTGCATATGGAAGAAACCTTTCAAGGCACAGTGATAGATGAACGAATGCACGACAACAACTTGCACGACTTTACGGTAATACCTGATTTGAAATCTCCTGAAGCTCTATCGGACATGGTAAATTTCATACCCAAATCTGTTGTTAGACTAGAAAAGTTTTATGATTTTGAAGATAAATTTAAAAAGACGGTCAATTGCAAAACCAATAGTTCCTCATTATTTTATGAAAAAGTCAATTTAGGGACTAGTGAAAATCCTCAGTGTATTAACTTAGGCTTGGGATGTTCTAGACAAGAAAAAGTTGCTTTTGTTAAATTATTTAAATAATTTAAGGATGTCTTTGCATGGACCTACGATGATCTTAAAACGTTTGATCCTAACATTATACAGCATGTCATCCCAATGAAGCCCCAAACCTTACCCTTCCAACAGAAACTGAGGAAAATGCATCCTAAATTAGAACCGACCATAAAAAAAGAATTGAATAAACTCCTAGGTGCTAAAATAATTTTTCCTATTAGACACACTCAATGGGTATCCAACCTCGTCCCGGTTCGGAAGAAAAACGAGGAAATTCGACTTTGTGTCGATTTCCGAAACCTCAACCAAGCGTCTGACAAAGATAATTATCCTGTCCTACCCATGGAACAGATTCTTCAACAAGTATCTAGTTCCGAGAGGCTATCTTTACTGGATGGTTTCTCTGGATACAACCAAGTCTTGATGTCTCCACCAGACCAGCTAAAAACTACCTTCCGCACCTCGTGGGGCACTTATGCTTATCGCAAAATGCCCTTTGGATTGATTAATGCTGGTGATACCTTTCAGAGAGCAATGGATATTGCTTTTCGAGGCTTAATCAATCACTCCATAGTAGTCTACTTAGATGATGTGACCGTTTATTCTAAAAACAAAGACGATCATCTAGCTCACTTACGAGCTGCTTTGCTACGATGTCGTAAATACGGCATCTCCTTGAACCCCAAGAAGTCTATTTTTGGGGTAGAACAGGGTAAATTACTAGGATTCATTGTGTCTAGTGATGGGATGATTATTGACCTCGAGAGGAATAAAGTCATCGCTAAACTTCCCCCACCTACATCCAAGAAATCCATCTAGTCTTTCTTAGGCAAAATTAATTTTGTGAGGAGATTTGTCCCCATTTTCTCCGAAATGGTTAGGCCTCTCCAAAACCTGATTAAGAAAGACACCCAATATCACTGGGGACCCACTGAAAACCAAGCTTTTAATGACATAAATAAGGCCATAATAGACGGTCTGTCTCTCATGAGCCCTGATTTCTCTCAAGACTTTACACTCTATACTTTTGCCTCTGATCGTTCATATGCCGCAGTCCTAACTCAGAAGAACTCCGAGAACAACGAAGTACCCATTGCCTTTATGAGCTCTACTTTCAAAGGCAATGAACTTAACTACCCATCGGTTGATCGGCAAGCCTATGTTGTTTTCAAAGTAGTTAAGCATTTTCGGTCCTATCTTTTGAAGTCAAGGACGAAGGTCATTTTCCCCTACCCTGCCGTAAGGAACTTGTTAGTGCAAAACGAGTTAGGAGAGAAGAGAGCCAACTGGGTCACCTCCTTACAGGAGTATGACTTAGAGATCACTCCAGCACGGATCATGAGGGGCCAAGGTTTGTGTAAGTTGGTTGTTGATTCAGAAATAGGACAGCAAGAAGATAGTGACACATCAAACCTAGAACAACGCAATCAAAGTTTGATTTGTTGCGTGCAAAACCGCGTAAGTCCTTGGTACGAAGATATTAGATTTTGTCTTGAACATGGATCAGCACCCCGTCACCTTGACCCTGCTAAGAGAAGAGCGTTGAGACTAAAGTCAGCCTCCTTTCATCTAGTTAATGGTATACTGTTTCGTCAGAATTTTGACGGTGTACTGATGCGCTGCCTTGAAAAGGACGAAGCAGAAAAAGTCTTGCTTGAGTTGCATGCAGGAGAAGCTGGTGGTCACTTCGGTGGCGATACCACTACTCATAAGGTTTTAAGAGCCGGTTACTACTGGCCCATACTTTTTAGGGACGCCCATGCTTTGTGTTGCAAATGTATTATCTGTCAGAAAGCATCAGGGCGGTTGCAAAAACCAGCCTTCCCCTTGCAACTCGTTTCAGTCGATTCTCCTTTCTAGCAATGGGGCCTTGATATCATAGGTCCTATTAACCCTCCATCCTCACAACATCACAAGTATATTGTGACAGCCACTGATTATTTTACTTGATGGTCTGAAGCCGCCGCACTAAGAACTGATAACACAAGTCAGGTGATTGCCTTTCTGAAATCGAATATCATCACTCGTTTCGGTATCCCTGATTGCCTAGTCTTCGATAACGCTTCATACTTTTCTTCTCTAGAGATGAGTGATTTTTCTTTGGAGAAAGGAATAAAGATTAAGCATTCTGCTAGTTACTACCCCCAGGGCAATGGCTTAGTAGAATCAACAAACAAAAACTTAATCAAAATCATCAAGAGAACCGTGGCTGAAAATCACAAGAACTGGCACAATGCACTGTTGAATGCACTGTGGGATGATAGGGTAACACCCAAAGCCACTATAGGTAGTTCCCCCTTTTTCCTCGTTTATGGTAGAGAAGCCATTCTTCCACCTCACATTCTTCTTCCTTCGCTTCAATTGTCACAAAAAGTCCAAGAAGAAGATTGTCCCCCTCTAGAAAGCCGTATTAACGCTTTGATGAAGTTAGAAGAAGAAAGAACTCAAGCTAAGCGTAAGTTAGACCAACATCAACAATTGATTAAAAGCTGGTTCGATTCTAATTCTGCTTCTGATAGGAATTTTGAAGTAGGAGATCTCATCCTAAAGTGGGACAAACCACACGAAGGAAAGGGTGAGCACACCAAGTTTCAAAACTTATGTCTTGGGCCATTTTTAATTGCTAAAAAGTTGGGTCCTAGTTCCTTTCGATTACAGAATCTTGAAGGGCAGCTTGACACCTATCCGGTGAATGGTCAAGCCCTGAAAAGATACTTTGCTTGATAAACTACCCCTGTATATTATGTAAATATTTCATTTTTGTTTGTATTTTCGTTTGCTTTCTGTTTTGGTTTTGATTTGAATTTATCAGCTTCTTTTTCTGTGTTTTTTGTAAAATATGCATATTTGTGAACTGAGCCATTCAGATAAAGACCATAGAAAAATTTCTTCGCTGAAATAACTTCTGAAAGATTGTACAGACATCAGTGATATATTTCTGAAATTGATATTTATGTTGGAAAATTTTGTTGTTTGAAAGAAGTTTTCTAATTTCAATCTCTGAGCAAAGTTTGTCTTGATCATCTATTATCTTTTTACACTGTCCCTTTTCCATAAAGGAAAGACTCAAAAGATGTCTCCCTGTCATAGGAAGTTGTTTTTAGAAATAAAAACGTTTTTGGAACTGAATAAAGGATAGTGTTAAAAAATTATGATGAGGTCTGAAAAAATTATGTTAAAAATCAAGATTATCAGCGTCACCCCGCTCAGCTGTATATGTACGAAAGAAAACAAAATAAAAATATTAATAAGAGCTGTGGGAAGTGCTTGTAAACCCGCCGGGATACTAAACAGGTCAGCTGACAGCGGGTAAATGCAAGCATGGCGCCAAGACAACTTCGCCGGGGTACTGAACAGGCCTGCTGGCAGTGAAGCAATGTCGGGTACATGAAAATATGTAAAAAATTATAAGAAACCTCTTTAATGTCCTTTATTCTGATCTAGAACTTCTTGACAGGATACAAATGTCTGAGTGGGTTAAATGGAAACCTTGTCGAGGCTATGGACGCCTGCTGGCAGCAGTGGCCATGCCAACAGTATTGAAGATTTTATCATTAATATCGTGACATGCTGATCTTAAGACTGTTATTAGTTTTCATATTTTAAAAAATCGCTGGAAAAGATGGTAAATGATGATGTTTGTACGATTTTCTGATTGTTGTTTTGAGTTGAAATTTTCTTTGTTGTTCTAATCTGAATTTTATTTCTTTTGATAGAGATAACTGCTTCTCCCAGTGTGTCGCCATTGTTGGCAGCCAATTCAATTTTTTCAATTACCCTATAAGCTGCCTACACCTATGTCTTTTGAACTTCAAATTATTGTTGCATTTTGCAAATAAACGATATTTTCATTCTTTGCGACATTTGCAAATTGGTCTCCATTTAGTTTTCACGACTGTAAGCATGAAAAATCCTCTATCGTTACTCGAACTGTCACGATCTTTTAATGATATTTTGAATGGCACTTACCTTTGGATTATCATTAAGTGGCTAAGAGATTTTCGAACTGTGCCTATTTGCTTATTCTTATTTCGATTGCGCAATTTAATTTTTATTAAACTGATAAGGCATTGAGCATATGGATTTATACTTTTGAGACTTGCCTAGTCATTGAATCACATAGGGGTCATGGTTTATTTTGTTTTATACATAATGAGATCCTTATGTTAAAATTTATATAGCTCTTGGCTTGTCGACTTTATGAAATCGTTTGTCACTATGTTTTAAAAACCTTTGATTAAACATGTATGCAATGGCGCATTGGTTAAACATATGGTTTGATTTCACATTTGAATAGTCATGGTTTGAACTATTACAATGGCGCATTGGTATATTGTTTAACGTTTGATTTTTTGGGTCGGCTGAATAATTTGATGTGAAATATGTTATGATTGTTTCAACAGAGGGTTAATATGTCTGTTGTACTTTGCAATTACTATTTTGCATGGCAGTAAGTGATTCCACCACCCTCGCATGCGCACATTAATTTCTCCCCTTTGATCGTTCATAGTGGTTACACCGTATGACTCTACTCTGTGTGCTGGTGTTTTCGACCCAAACCCTTACCATGCGCCCGCACCATGGCTCCAGTCATGAGGGCTGAACCGAATGGTAGCCAGGCTCTGTTGATGTTTGACAGTGCCCGTGATGACCTTAAGGAATTTGGGTGGCTCTCGTTCATACAGAAGTTTGATGGTTTTAATCCCTGCGTGGCTCGGAAATTCGCATTAACCTTTGATGGCTGTCGAGACAAGGTCGGGGATGTCCAATTGCAAATTGACGAGCAATTTCTCAGTTTAGCTACAGGTTTACCTATCATTGGGCAGAGATGGTCCAAAAACTACAAGGTAGAAGAAGTCCCTTGGACTTTTCTCTTTCAGTCGCATAAGGTTAGCTCCTGTGACAGGGGTTTGCCCGTGACCATGCTGAAGCAACGATGGCATGACTTGTTGATGATTATTAAGCAGTTCATCACCTGTGAGGGTCGGTATGGGTTTGTTTTCTTACACCATCTTCGTCTAATTATGATTTTTGTGGGTTTCAATCTTAATATGCCATACTATCTGCAGAGGAGCCTGTTCAAAATGTCTAAAAAGTTCAAAAAGAACCAGGCTGACAACAGCCTTTTTCACTATCGGCTGGTTAAAATGATTGTTGTTTATCATTTGGGGTTACACCGAGAATGTTGGGATGATTTTCTTGCTCGCAATAATTTTGTGGATTCAAATCCACCACAGGTTGATAAACCTGTGGTATCCGAGGACAAAGCTATACCCCCAGTACCCTACAGTATTCTGTTACCTAAACCCTTACCTAACTCACCTATCGACCTACCCCACTCTGTCACCAAGGATGTCGAAAATGTTAAGCCCGTGGGCAAGAAACCCAAAGCTAAGCCTACTGCAAATTCCAAAGGCAAAAAGAATGCACGGCTAATCTCTCGAATGGCGAGGAATAAACCCAAACGCCCTGTCAATCCTGACCCTATTCTGCTTAGTGAAGACTCTGATTCAGAGGTTGAACATTTTTTGGCAAGTGAGTATCCCTATTCGGAAGGGTTGTGTGACAAACCCTCATACGACTTCGTGTCTAACCTACCACCTTGCTTGTAAAACGACCCAGATTACCCTGGCATTAAGCTGCCATGTGAAAACCCCGGTCATATATCTAAACCCTCTCCTGCTCTGTCGAAGTCTACTGTGCCACCCTGTGATTAGTGTGGCTCATGGTTAGAGATATACTATCTCGATGTGCCTTTGCTACAGTCAAAGATTAAATCTTTGGAAGACCAAGTTACACTACTTACCCGTCAAAACGCTGAGTTACAGAACGCTGATAAAAGACAAAGAACGACAGGCTCCATTTTATTTAAAAATGTGGAATCGGCCACAGCTGTGGCGAATTCTAAGCTGGCGTAATTGGATAGCCTCGTCACACAGGTATGTGTAATATCAATCATTTTTGTAAATAGTATAAGTTTATATAACAATTCAAGTTTGGTTTGAATAGCTCTGTTCAGCATTGATTGGTTTCATTGCATTGTATACTCAGCCTTGCTTTGACTTAATGGAATTCTGTTTAGTTTCGATTAGATTTTAATCGATCCGATTTGATTTGATTTGGATTTGAGTTGTTTGATTTTAGTTAAAATGAATGCTCTGTCAATTGGAGTCGTTTGAATCTGTTCTAGACACAAGTTGTTTCTCCTATTTCGATTCTGAACATGATCACATTTCATTTTGGTTTCGTTATAATGTGTGTGCTATGATTGGTAACGATTGTAATATGGTCAGCTGTTACGGTTTTATGTCTATATGGCTTTCGACCAACTCGAATACCGTTTGGATTATTGTTAATATGATGTTGTATGAATTTACCCAAATTGTGAATGGATTCAATTTGTAACAGTTATGTCAAGCCCAGCCGATTAATTTGTTTTGGTTTGCTATTAGAACGACTCTGTTATCAGTTAGATTTGTAATGAAGATTCAGTTACAAGTTGATTTGTAAAACGAGATTGGATTCACTGTTATTCTATATTCAACCCAGTCACGATTTGTTTTGATTGTTGCCCAATTTACGATTATCACTTCTGTCGACTTGATAATGGTTCTAATCACTCATAATTGACCCTGTCTGTTGACTGTATAACACCTAGTGATCAAAATCTATGGCGAATTGTGTTTGATATTGTTATGATGTCATATTTACCCATGATCGTAACAGTCTTTCCATTTTTGTATTCAATTAAAACGACATAAATCTTACGCTGCATTACTATAGCCATAAGGATTGGATTCTGGTTGTGTTGGATTAGATGACATCGCACATGATACGACTCACTATGGATTTCATTTAATATGAAACTGTCTTGCCATTCTTTGACCCGATTTTATGGTAAAGTGAAACCGAGTATTCAGGCCGCTGTTTCAATTAAATCACTTTTGGTTATGTTTCATATTCAATGAGAAAATCATTTGAATCATTAGTGATTCGTTGTTAATGTTTATTGAAAACAAAATTGGATTTGATTCTTGTATAAAGATTTGATTTGATTTCTATCTGATCCTGTATGCTATTTTAGACTAGCTACATAATCAGATGATTCTGTAGCTAAGTCTGTAGAATCAATTTTGTATTGTTTTTTTAATGAAATACCTTTCTAACTTGTTATTTTTGGCCTATTGCAGATGAATTCGAAATTGCAGTGGATATGATGAGCAGTTAGGGGATATTTCAAAGATTTCACTTGCATTTTGGTTTCTTAGTTTAGTTGATTTTGGGATATTTCCCAGATTATGTAAAATTGTTTGATATTATCTACAGGGAGCTTTTACCCTGTGGAGAGACTTATAAATACCTATCATTTTTGTAATAATGATTATCCTCATTCGTGGGAGAACAAGGATATGGAATTTTAATATAGATTGAGGCAAAATTTGGTGTTTTGTTACAGCTTTAGCTTCTCATTATATCAATATTTTGTTTCATGTTGTGTATATCAATTTGTATCTGGTTAATGACTACTTTAGCTATCTTAATCATGTGCAAATGATATAATTTAATCATAGTAATCCATGTCTGGTTTCTTCTAAGTGTATAAAAAACATAGCAATTGTTTAGTTCAGTTTGTGAATGACAGGTTTATCTTCTTCATGAGTTGAATTATTAAGTATAAGTTTTTGCATAACAGGTTTCCCTTATTGCAGAGATTTATAAATCATAAGATTGTTATGATTTTTTTTATGTCTTGTTTGTCCTATAAACAACTCAAAGAGCAGTGCAGCCTATCGTTTACGAGAAGCTTTTGGACTAACCGATGCGAGTTTACTTCCTCCGACCAGCTTCAAAGTCATCATACATAGGACAAATTAGGAGCGTTTCCAGGTCAGTTAGTCACTTGTTTGCTTAGTATATTTATTAGTATTTTAGTTTAGATATAAGTTTAGTTAGATATATGTGTAGAATTAGTATATTAGATTGTTTAATTTCAGTAAAGTTTTATTTCTTATTTATAAAATTATAAAACCAAAAAAGAAATACCTTTCTCTGTCTTAGGGCAGATTGCAAATGAGATTTGCAGGTTTTAATTAAATCTGTAGATTGTTTATATTGTATATTTGTGAATAAGTTATAATATAACTAGTAATTAGACAACTAATTAATAGAGTTAGTGTAATAGTAATTAGTAGATTGTATATAATAGTTAGAGTAGTTAGTATTTAGTTTTAGTTTAATGTATTAGTTTGTTTTAATTAGATTAGTATATTAGTTAGTTTTTAGTTAATTTGTTTTATTAGTTTTAGTTGGTTTAGTTTCTTTTAGTTAGTTTAGTTTAGTTAGTTTGTTTTATTTGTTTTAGTTAGATTAGTTAGTTTAGATTAGTTTTCTCTTTGGTTTTCTTAGGATCTTAGAGCGGCCAACGGAGCCGTTAAAACCGTCAGGGTGGTTCATTCCAAACGGCTTCGGTTATTTAGACAACCCCGGATTGGTTCCACTCTCTCAGTTGACGGACGGTCAATTTCACCCGTCAACAGGACACTCCATGGGTTCACAACACACTGTACAGATAACTAGTAGGGAGCTTGTTGTATCTCACACACTCTAGACTAGACTTCTCCTATGTAGTTGGAGCAGTCTTCAGGTTCATGCAGAAACTACATGAGCTACATTTTAAGGCTACAAAGTGTATCCTTCGATATGTATAGGGAAACATTACCTTTGGGATTCACTATTCAACAGACTCTATAATGGACCTCATCGGTTTCATCGATTCTGACTAGGCTGGTGATAACATTGATCGCAAGTCCACATATGGTTACCCACTCAGTCTTGGTTCCATGCCTATATATTGGTCGAGAAAGAAGCATGATGTTATTTCTCTATCTTCAGCTGAGGTAGAGTACAGAGGGGTAGTTAACATAACCATTCAGGCTATGTGGCTACAACATTTTCTCACTAAGTTGGGAATTCAGTTTCGTCGGTTGATCGTCATCTAGTGTGACAACCATAGCACTTTGAAGTTATGTAGAGATCCAGTTCAGAGGAAACAAGTGAAGCACATCGAGATCCACATGCACTACATCTGGGACTTAGTACATGAGGGTATCATAAATCTATAGTTATGTCCTTCAGAAGAACAAACTACAAACATCTTCACCAAGGCCTTCACTGAGTAGAAGTTTCATTCTTCGTGCAGTCATCTTGGAGTGAAGGACATAGTTACCTAGCAACTACCAGTTCTTCTTTTTACATACATTGTACCTTGAGGGGGGGGCGGGGGGGGAGGGGTTCCCATGAGGTTTTCCCTATTTACTCATTTATTTCATCGTATATTTTGTATTTGGGTACCTAACATGGCCTCTTTGTCAGGACCCATTCTTTATTTTCACCATAGTGATGTTCAATGGGGGTGTTGGAGATACTTTTCACACACCTAGGATTTATTTTTCCTAAGGTTTTTCCTATGTTTATTAGTCATTATTGTTTCTCCTATATTTTAGGGAGAATACTCCTTTAGGAGAATATTATCTTCAGTTCACACTTTAGTTTGATCAGTTGAGTGGAGTCTATATGCCACATTGGGATTATCACCATGCAACATTAGGATCATCACCAACTAATGCGCATTGTTCTTGGGATCATCACGAGACTAGCACATTACTCATGATTTCCTGATATCCTCCTCACTTCACTTTGTTTTGGTCAGTTAACTGAAGACTAAGAGACTAGTTAACTCAGACCAGGTGGCAGTTCACTCTCGTAACTACCTGAGAGACTAGACTAGGTGGAAGTTTACTCTCGTAACTGTTGGTGTGTGTCTAGATCACTCTAGACCGCCACTATGGATCATTTTATTCTCCTCCAGTGCACATTAGTTGAGTTATATAGAGTATATCATGTGTAAATTGTCATTCATTCATTTGGTTAATGGGAATTCTTCCATTCTTTCTCTTCTTCTTCTCTTTTCTCATATTTTCTCTGCAACTATGTATTTCAATTCCTAGCTAGATCTATTCTATGCAGGTTCAACACATTTACATTATTTCTCCTCTATTCTTACTGCAATCTTCTCTTCCAGCAAACCCTCAAACAAACTCCTTATCCAAGCTGAAGTTTTCCCTCTCTCAATGAATAATACACCCCAGCCACCAAGTCAATTTCTTTTATCTCACTGAGCAAGTGAAAACCCTATCTCCAAAGAGATCAAGGGTTGAGATCAACCCTCATCCTCTCAATTAGATGGATGGCCAAGATTAAAAGAACCATCCATTAAATTATTTCCACTTTTAACTTTATAAAAAGTGCTCAATAAGTCAACATTAAAATATAACACATTTAAGTGACGTTTTCCTAAGTAAACTTTAGGAAAAAGATGAACACAACAAATTAGATAAGTTTCATTATCCTATTCCATGATAGGATGCCACATATGGAAGGAGACCTTCTGAGTTACTCTTCTCAACAATAAGGTCCATGGAAGGAGACCTTCTAAGTTACTCTTCTAAAAAATAAGCTCCAGGGCGTCTAAGAGGTTTCTTAGACGCCAACCCAACTAGAATTATCTCAACACAAGGAAATTATCTCAACTTGTGTCAATTGGAATTACTTTATTCCATTACATACTAGACATCAAGCTCGAGGCCCTCCCATCTCAAGTCGAGTTGAAATATTTCCAACCACACATGTTCTCCTGCTCTATCATTTTATTTTTTCTTCTCGTGAGATCTCCCATGGATCTAAAGACTCTCCAACATCCTATGTACACCTAGGTTCTCTCATCCTCCTTGATTCTTCTTCCCTTCCAGTCTCCCAGATTCTTTCTTTTTTTTCACGCACCCATACATATCTACCTTTCCTTCTCTAAGAAGGTTCTCAACCAATTCTTTTTATTGTTTATGTCAGAAGGGACTCATGGGTTGAGATGGTACTATTCTACCCTTGGCTAACAATCTTCATCTTCCCAGCCATTCCACCATACATGTATTCATTATTGGTGGTTGTTTGTTCAAGGATCAACCCCCTCTCATGAATTGATTTTCTTTGAATTTAGGAAAAGGGGGAATTAATTGATTATTCCCAAAATACTTCAACAAGGGTGGCTTAGGAATCCTTAGCATGATGAATCCCTTCTATGCCCCCTTATTATTTCCTCTCATGGTATCATGGCCACTACTAGTGTCCACCCATTAGCCAGTTGTTGAATTTGTTTAATTAAAAAATAATACATTTACAATGTTCATGTCATGATAATAATATTTCTATGTTGAGATACAATCATCATTAATAATGATTTGTTACAATTAATCAGAGGATAAAAAATGAGGTCTTATAGAAGTAGACTTTAATGCTAGCTACAAAAGAGACCAACCTTCTCTTTCTATATCCACCACCACTTTACATCAAAGACTACATGATACATATGTGGGGATGAAAACCTCACCTCTTACTCCAACAATCCCTTAAAAAGTCTTATTGCAATCTATGCTAAACTTATAAACTTTGTATGGAAGTAAATCACTATAAAAGTACAATAAGGATTCTTGAAGTAGTTGAGAAAACTCATCAAAACAGTTAAAGAAATGTTATGCATCATATAAGAAGAAAAGAAATTGCGAACAGAGAAGATGTTAAAAAAAAACATACCTTGGTAATCTTACAAGT